>PITA01029192.1:0-18332 GCA_004023965.1 Spilogale gracilis | reverse complement strand
CACCCTCCCAAACACACACACACACACACACACACACACACACACACACAATTAAAATATTTGAAATCCTGAGTATTCCTAGGTTTCTTTTTCTTTTAATTTAAATTCAATTAGCCAACATACAATGCATCATTAGTTTTCAATGTCGTGTTCAATGATTCATTAGTTGTTTGTAACACCCAATGCTCATCACATCACATGCCCTCCTTAAAGCCCATCTCCCAGTTACCCCATCCTCCCAACCCACCTCCCTTCAGCAATCCTGTTTTTTTCCACCACAGAGTCAAGAATCTCTCATGGTTTGTCTCCCCATTTGTTTCTATTGACAGTATAAACTGCTAAGAAGGAAGATCAAGGAGGATGAATCTATTTGGATACATTAGCCTGGAGATAGCTGAGAGTTTGAACTTCAAAATCAGAGGGTCTTACCTGAAATTCAGGCTCTGTAACATACTCAATATATAACCTTTCCAAGCAAACTTCCAAGCCTTTTAAATAGGGGAGAGTAGTAATATCTATCCTTAGAGTATTATAGGATTACATGGGTTAGTGCAGATAAAGATTTTTAAAAAGTTTCTGGCACAGAGTAAGCACTCAGATTACTGTTACTATTACCATTATTTTAATTATTTAACTTTATGTCAAATTAGTGCAATTTAAAAATTATCATTTTGAAAGATAGACATTTTACAGATTGCCTAAATTGTGTTTGTGTACACACACACACACACATACACACACACACACACACACACACATTCTTCTGGTCATCATATTAATTCCATGTTATATCTAAAGAGAATATGAATTTCAGTGAGTCACCATAAATCTTACTCCCTCTGAGCATTTTTCTAGGGGATTTATTAGCATTTATGAGAAAAGAGTTCCCCACATGGCATATTATTCCAGATTCTGATTGAAAAACAATTGTTAAATTTGAGCATGTATATGTAGCTTGTGGTAGTAATTATGAGTGGAGAGGCAACTTCTGGTTTCATGAAAAAGCACCCCATTATTTTGCTTCCATTTTTAAACTGTACCAGGAAGTCAGAAGCCATTAAGACAAAAGTATATGACATAAACTTCTCTAAAACATATTATTCACTGTTTAATATTTATTGAAACCATTTTATCAGTTCAGGGACTATGCTGTATATTTTCTGTTTCACTTTGTGCATTCTCCTTTTTCAGAGAAATCAGACACAAGTTATTGGGAAACACTATTTTTATAGCTTGTTAGAGAGATCACATGTACAAGATTTTTTTGGATTTCCCTATTTTCATATTTGTAGTGTAATTCCTGATTAGAGACAAATAGTCCACTGGAAACTTTCCTTGTGGGGAGCAAATTGAATTGGAAAGAATGAGAAAATAAGAGCCCAAATAAAAATTTGTTTTCCATTTTTAACCATAGCTGATTAACTGGACATACTTAGCTTATTTCTTCTTATTTCTTTGTTCTCATGCCTTCTTCTGCTAAATTAGGGGGTCTGACCAGGTAATTTCTGATTTATTTTGAATATAATCTATAATATTAAGAAATAAAAATGGTATATATTTAGAAACTCTAAAATGAAAACGCTTATGATACCAAAATCACTTAATAACTTGGTTAACTCATTCTTCATCAATTTGTCATGAGTTAAACCAAATGTTTCTTATCGAGATTTTGGAATAATTAAAATTTTTCAACTAATATTAACTATCTGCAATTTTCATGGCTTTCCAGAAAAACACCAGGATATAGTTAATACTGAAAGATGTGATATCATAAAATAATTATCTAATTGTCCCCTTTCATTAAGCAAAAAGAACTCAAGAACTTTTAGATATGGCTAAAGGATCTGTTGAGAACAACTAAATCTAAGTTTGGAAACAAGAACCACAAGCATTACCTTTAACACAGATACAAAGAACAACAGTCTTGTACATTAACTCCCAGCCCTATATCTTTGCCTGTAACTTTTCCCATAAGCCTGTAAACACACATAGCTTTAGGACATTATTTGGATACCTTTAAAAATGTAGGATATTCTGGGAAATAAATACTTAATCTTTAGTTAATTAGGATTGACTACAAATGACCTTTGAAGTTTTTTTTTTTTTTAAGATTTTTTATATTATTTATTTGACAGAGAGATCACAAGTAGGCAGAGAGGCAGGCAGAGAGAGAAGAGGAAGCAGGCTCCCTGCTGAGCAGACAGCCGGATGCAGGCCTTGATCCCAGGACCCTGAGATCATGACCTGAGCCCAAGGCAGAGGGTATAACCCACTGAGCCACCCAGGTGCCCGACATTTGAAGTTTTTGAATCTTCCAGAGTGGGAGGGAAACAAAACTAAACTTTGTCTAGTTCTCTTCATTTTACTGTGAGCCAGTTCAGATAATAAAAAAATGTAAAACCCAAAGGTATTCTATGTATTAATTGTTGCTGAAAATTCAATAAAGAAACAATTGAATCACGAAGTCAGACTGATCAAGTTCTACACTTTCACTATATATAATTTTTATTTGTCAATTATACATCAATAAGGCTGAAAAAAGGAAAGAAGTTAGATTGAACAAACCACCATCTTCTCATAAAATAATAAAAAAAAGTTTTTCAAAAAAAAAAAAGAAAGAGCACACAAAGTTCTGCAGAATTCCCAAAGAAAGAGAGTATATTAAGCCAATGGGAGCAGGGGGATAACAGGCAGAAAGAAATTATGAACACTGATAATCAGGAAGAAAATGCTACTGATTTGGGAGTGGTTTGAAAGGAGCTCAGAACTAAAAATAAAAAGTGTCCCGAGATAGATATGAGAAGTAATTAATATTGTCACCAACAGAAGTGCCTGTACCCCAATGTCCCCTATACCTTCTTCCCCTTTACTGAGCAATGGTCATGAAGACCATATGCCTCTGAGAAGGCAAGAAATGAGTCTCCCTAAGCAAGAAAATGAGAGTGGCAGTTAGCTCTATCAGGAAGCTGGCACATCTGAATTAGCCCTCACACAACATTTTGACACCTCACCTGCAGTCACCCATGTCCTACTCCTATAAACTGAATGGTCTAATAGGGTTGAAAAAAAAAAAAAAGATGAGTTAACCATCAAAATTCCATAAGCATTTGAGCAAAAACTGCCAGAAACAATACACACTGAATTAAAAAAACATACCAAGCTCAGTGATCCAGATGACCTATGCCAGTATAATCAGTAAATATAACTAAGAATGATAAGGATATTAGAGGAGACTGCATATACATGAAAAAGAAATAACTGAAGATCTCAGAAATTTTAAAAAAAGTTTGTCAAAACAATAGATGACCTAAAAAGTAAGATATACTCAATTGAAAAGCTTATTAGTTAGTTGAAATAGCAAGGAAAAGATTCTTCCATTAAACTGTTCAAAAAACCTGAATATAGACTATATCAGAGTTAGAAACATGAAGAAAATCCCCCCCAAAAATTAGAAAGGTGGAGGGGGGGCAAAGTAAGTAGAAAGTGTACATAATTGGAGAAATAATAGACAACAGTTTCTAAGAAATAAAGACAACTTGACTTTCCAGAATAATAGATACCAATAAATAACCAAAATGTATAATATAGCACAGACCTATACATTGTATGTCAGGAGAATGTTTGAAAGAATACACAAGAACCTATTAATGATAGTACTGTTGGGAAAATTAGTACAATTAGAAGGAAATAGAAAGAAGGAAGTTTCTCCCAATTACTTTGTATGTGTTACCTGAATCTTTCATAATTTAATCAGAAACATAATTTAAGGAAACGAATACTATTTGTAATTGATTAATAACATTTTAAATGTTAAAACAGAAAATTAAAATTAACTACACTTTAACTTAATGGTATTTTAATTTATAGTAAAATAAAAGTTTAATAACAAGAAACAGAAGAAAATAATATGAAATTGCCAAGAAATTAATATCAAAAAATCTAATATTTAAATTCATGTCAACTATATGAAGTCAAGTAAATAAAATCTTTAAAAAAAAAAAGGTTTAAAACTGCACCTTTGACTACGAATCCCTGTTTAATCTCTGCACACATAGGTAAGAAGACTAATCAGTTTTTATCAGAAAACAAAACAGAAAATCCAACAGCTCTTGAAAAGAAAAAGGCTGTTAAATTACTAGTTAATGTGACAATTTCTTTAATGCCAATGTAAACAAATTCCAAATCATTGCCTCACACTCATGAAAAGTCTTCCAATTTCTTATAAAAAACATACCTTTAGGGGCGCCTGGGTGGCTCAGTTGGTTGGGCAACTGCCTTCGGCTCAGGTCATGATCCCGGAGACCCGGGATCGAGTCCCACATCAGGCTCCCTGCTCAGCGGGAAGCCTGCTTCTCCCTCTCTCACTTCCCCTGCTTGTGTTCCCCCTCTGGCTGTGTTTCTCTCTGTCAAAATAAATAAAATCTTTTAAAAAAAAAAAAAAACATACCTTTAGTTATTAAAAAAAAGAACTACATTTGAAAAAGAAGATAGATGAACTCTGTACTCAAATGGATTTGAAACAGTACATAAAAGGCTTATTTTGTACGGAATTAAGCTTATTTTGTATAGAATTATGTTGAAGGCCTAATTAGTAGTTCTAAGAGAAATGATAACATGTATGCATAAAATTTTAGTAATTTTTAGGTATCCATAGAGACTGACAGGGTGACCAATAAAGTAGCTAGTATCTCCCCCAGCCATATGCAGAAGGTGGTAATATTATTTCATGTATTAAACAGTCCTCAAAGCACTTTACATATATTAACTTATTTATTCCCCACAACGCCATGAAGCTATTGCTATGATTATCCTCATTTCAAAATGAAAACAAATGGAGGCACGTAGAAATTAAAAGTTAAAAAGTATCCAAAAACAGTTCTGTGCTTTTTGGTATTCCATAGGACTGCATCTTCAGTATAGTGAAGATGTCAAGTCTGGATTCCAATTATAAACAGCCATTAACAACTGCATTTTTCGTCATAAAAACATGTCACCTTATTTACATGTACTATTCATACTATAAGCCACCAAGAAGAAAGTTTACTGAGGTAGAAAGGGATAATAATCTGGGGCGCCTGGGTGGCGGCTGCCTTCGGCTCAGGTCAGGATCCCAGAGATCCGGGATCAAGCCCTGCATTGGCCTCCCTGCTGGATGGGAAGCCTGCTTCTCCCTTCTCACTCCCCCTGCTTGTGTCCCCTATCAGCTGTGTGTCTCTGTCAAATAAATAAATAAAATCTTTAAAAAAAAGAAAAGAAAAAGAAAGGGGTAATAATCTGAGAAAGATGAACAATGAGTGGCTCTCTCTGAACCGAGCACACTAAAGATGGATGGCTTGGATACAAACAGGGTTATTAGTAAGACAAATAAATAATGCAACAGGATTAGGCTGACTTGAGAATCCAAGCCTTGACATGCTGAACAGAAGACTTGAGTGGACATTCTTTAAAAAGATATCCCAGATTCAAATAGCTGCAAAAGATGTGATTCCCAGGATACTTTAATCTGAAAATTTTAAGTAAATGGTTAACTTACTCATTTAAATATATTCTGTGAAATTTAAATGCCATATAAAATTTATAATTCTAAAAGGATTTTTGGAACAGCCAGAAATTTTCGCATTACTCTTTTCTCTTTAAATTCATTTTCAGTCTCATGGAATATTATTTTTATGTAATGTACTTATGCGATCACTCAATCATATTTTTTCAGATGATGCTATAAATATAAATTGAAATGTATTACTCTTATTTTATGTGACCTTAATTCTCCAAGTGTTTAAAATTTCCTCAGAATCAAGTTTTCATTACAACTATTATTAGAACTTAAACATAGTTTTAAATGTTTATTTAATAAGCCTAATGTCATTTTTCATTGGAAATACGCCTCTTAATAAAATGGATGGAGCTGGTTTACCTATTTAGTTTTTGACTGGGGCATATCACTATGGTTTTTACTGCTAGAATGAGATGAAATTCAACATCAATTTTATTCCCACATTTTATTTTTATAGATGCAATCTCTGAAAACCTTACTCACATAAATAAGTATATGAAAATGGAGAGAGTTCAGTCATAGCCATGTCAATTTTTAAAAACCCTTCTGAATTATCTATTAAAAACTTCATAGTAAGGATGCCTGGGTGCCTCAGTTGGTTGAGCATCTGACTCTCAGGTTTGGTTAAAGTCATAATCTCAAGGGTCCTGAGATGGAGCCCCGTATGGGCTGCACGGTCAGCAAGGAGTCCGCTTCAAGATTCTCTCCCTCTATCCCTCCTCCTACTCATGTTCTCTCTCTTTCTAATAATAAATAAGTCTTGAAAGAAATTTCATAATCATTTATCATTAAAAAGAATCATTGTTAATGATCCAACCGATTCTCCTTCAGAGCAAAGTCGAAGGTACCTGACTTGAACAAGTACTTTCACTGAGTCATTTGCACCACATGCTCTCTAAACACCAACAACATCGCAGATTCTTCCTTTAGGGATGCTCCATTGCTTTTATATTTTGGGATGACACACACGAGAAGACACAGATGGAGAAGGATGTGCTTTCCCTTTTGTAAAAGGGGAGGCAGGAAAACAACATAAGCTCTTTCATCTCACACATGTTCACAGAATCAATTCTAGGAACAACAAACAAAGTTGGGATCTGGAAATCACTTTTCTTCACAGCACTCAAGAAGTCTTGGTTTACCTTGAGGATAGAAATTCTCCAGTTTAGAAACCACTGGTCTAACATGCAAAGGTTCATTCAGATCGAAGTATACATATGTGTGTACGCTTATGTGTACGTTATGTGTATGTATCTGTGGGTGTGTGAGCTGTTTCACCAGTTGGCCTCAGTGTCCTCATCTGTAAAAACAGAAATAACTGTTTACAGAGCTCTGATGAGAATTAGAGATAATGTATGTCAGGAGCCTGGCATCCTGTTAGACAGAAACCAGATATTCAGTAAATGCTAACTTTAACAACTTTCCTATGGCATTTTGTACTTATGGTTCTCACTATCTAGAATTCCTCTTCCTCTGGATCATCTCAGGCCTGACTCCTTATTGTCACTCAGTTCTGAACTTAAACATCTTCCTGAGGCCTTCCTGATCACTTAGCCTGAAGTGGCCCCCAGTTACTTGCTACTGCTTTACCCTGTTCTCTTTCCATCAAGGCTGTTAAGGCTACCCCATACTGTCTTGGTGTTTATTTTGTCTTTTTTGTTTGCTTTGTTTTCAGTTACTGATTTAAGCTGTGTGAAAACAGGGTATTATCCATACCCCCAGCTCCGTGAGTGAGCATTGTCGGCAGAAACTATGCTTGCCATAAATGACTGTTTACTGAATTAATGAGTCTGTTGTTTGCTAGAAATGCCATAACAAGGTACCACTCAGTGGCTCCGACAACAGAAATTTATTTTCTCACAGTTCTGGAGGTTGGAAGTCCAAGCTCAAAGTGTCAATGTGTTTGGTTTCTTTGAGGGCTCTGCCATGGAAATGCGAATGGCTGCCTTCTGTATCCTCACCCGTTGTCCCTGATGTTGGATTGTTTTTTGTCCTAATGTTCTCTCCTTATAAGGATATCAGTCACATTGAAATAGGGCCTCCTGCATGACTTCGCTTTAATTACCTCTTTGAATATCCTCTCTCCAAATACAGTCACAATGTGCATATGGGGATATGAAGTGGGGGTTAGGACTTCAACATATGGATCAGGAGTGGGAGGTACGCTTTGGTCCATAACAGTGAGTGATTACTTTGAGTTTTAGTTTCTGACCTCAAGTGGCCAAACCATTAGCCCTGACAATTCCAGAACTTCTACTCACCAGGTGAAAAATAGTACCTGGCAAAAATCTAATAAACAAAGTACAGTCTCCAAAGTGCAGGTTAAGAGCAGAATATCTTATATGCACACAAAGTTCTTTGTACAAATGATTATAACAACTTTATTCATAACAGCCAAAAACTGGACACAACCAAAATGTCCATCTACTGGTGATTAATACATTGTGATCTAGCTATTCACTGGAACCGCTGGTAAATGAAAAAACATGGATGAACCTAGAAGGCAAGATGCTAAATGACAGAATCCAGGAAGACTCTATACTACATATATATATACACATTCCCCCTCCCCCCCCCCAAAAGCAAAACTTTAGAGACACAAAGGAGGTCAATAGTTGCCAGGGGCTGGGGTGTAGGGAAGATTAATTTCAAAGGAGTACAGGTGAACTCTCTGCAACAGTGAAACAGCTCTGTCTTGACTGTGCTTATGATTCTTTGAAGATCTCTTTGAAGATTTGATAAATCAAATCCCATCAACTATATGCTTAAAATGGTTTAATTTTAGTGTGTGTAAATTGTACCTTAATTCAACTATTTTCTCAAAAGTCAGAGCATATTGAAAGTACTTTAAAATCCATGTTTTTATCCCACAGCCTGCCATAGGATTTTTGAAAATATCTTTTTCACATCTATTTCGGAAAGAAAAAAAATATGTACAAAAACAAATACACACGTTTATTGTTAGACTAGGAAATAGAAATGTCGATTTTGTTTTTAAAACTTCCAGAGGGTGCTACCGGAGCAGAGAACAGCATCAGTCTGAACCTAGAATTCTCCCTGACAGCCCACTGAGATAATGCCTCACACATTTCCTCTTGTTTGAATTCCCAAATCCCAAAGCCTTCCCTGAGCAGTCAGTGAGGATGCTGGAAGGATTCCCCCAAGCCATCATTACTCATCCCCATTGACTGAACAGACTTAAAGATTTTATATACTTTTCTACTCCATATCATTTAAAAATTTCCTATAGAAGTACTTCTCCCAAACAATAAAATATGTTAATGCTAGAGACAAAGTTGCACCCAATAGAAATTGAAATAATTTTAGGATATTTAATACTTATACCCCAACTGGGAAAGGGAAGAATTTGGGGGGGAAATGTTTGTATTCCATAGAGGACAGATGAAGAGGATATTTGCATTTAATTTAAATGTTCTACAAAAGTTAACACTTTCAGCATCAAAGAAAGGCCCCCAGTTTCCTGGCAAGTGACAGAAACTGCATCCTGAATCCTCTGGATCTGAGACTTCTGGATGCGGAGCCCATCTGGAGCTAGAGTTCTCTTTTTGAAATGAGGCACACGCTGGGAAAGGGCTCTGAGATTTCCACACATCCACCCCAAACAGACACGCAACCCTAATCCCCCAAAGTTTCATGTTCTGATTAATTAAAGATCCTGGGTTTTCTTAATCACTGACTGCTCTTTCTTTGGGGGCTGATTTGCTTTAATGATTCCTGACATTTCATCCAGCACACTCTGAGCTTTTTCACAGCAATAAAAAAAATAACAGCCTCTCCGCCTGACAGCAAGGAAGGTTTATCCAGTGCTGTCAAATAGATGAACAGTTATGACTCTCCTCTGTACTAACTCACAGCACAATAGGTGGAACATCAAGAGTGATTATATCAAATGGCCATGGAAACTGATTCACAGGATATGCAGGTGAACACCCATTTCAAACCTGACATTCTCTCGTGTCTTCTGCTGTTTTTAGCAGCAAAGGGGCTCTCGAAACTTCCCTCTGCTCCTCATTTGAGTGTGGAAAGCTGCCAGGAAATTTCCTTTTCAAAAGCTGTGATCTAAGGGACCATCCCCACCCTGGGCTTTGAGGACTTTCCCCAGGAAGTGGCCCTTCAGTGCCTGTAGAGAGAGGGCGATGAGGATAAGAACACCGCAGCACATGGAAGGGGCACCTGGTGGTGTTCTGGGCCAGCACGGAGTTGTTGAGATCAGCAGAAATAAATGTGGATAATGGCACAAGCAGCTACCCAAGGGAGTCTGAAGGAAAAAAAGGATTGATGATCTCTGAGACTTGTTCTTTTTCCACTCTTTTCCTGAAATGCCAAACTACGGAGCCAGTTATCCATCAAGAGAGTGAAATATATCAGTGGATGGTTTCGGTTTGCTACAATGACAGCCAGCTCCACTTTTGAATACTCTTTGAAAACAATTTTTACTGTGCAATGCTGGAGAAAGCCAACAAATAATGAACCTGTCGCAGTACTCACCAAGTGCTCGTAAATACAAAAGTCTGCCATGCAGCTGCAAAGGGAAGCCATTCCCAAGCTTGAAAAATGGTCAGTGCTTAATCATTGCATCTGATGTCAGTTCTCATTTAGGGCTAGAATTTGGAACTACTCTTATCTTCAACACTCTTGAGGTGGGAGCCCCTGCTCCCACTGGTAGGAGTTTCGAGTGGAGGTACAGGCATCACAAGGAGGCCCGGAAATTCCTGGAGCTCTATTTTATCTTCCCAACCATGCTACAGTCACACACCAATGAGTTCATCTTTTTGCGTAATTCAAAAAAAACTACACTAAATTGTGCTTATCGTGCATTTTTGCTGACAAAATTTCAAAGGCAACATGAATCCAGTGAGCGAAAAACCAGAGGCCTCCAGGCTCTGCCCAGCACGCTAGCACTGTGGCACTCCAGGTGGCCTGCCTGTGCTCCTCATTTGTCCTCCCAAAGCAGTTCCTTTTAGGCATCGTCCCCAGAACACTTTGCCCTGGTCTGTCCAATTGTTGCCTGCCTTCTCTGTTCCTCTCTAAAAGTCATCAAATCAGCCCTTGACAATAAAAACAAGAAAAGCAAATCCTTACACAAACCTTGCTATGAGAGAAATGACAGCTCTGTTGGAAGGCAGGGTGTTGTGGGGACATTTTGCAACCCTATCTTGCTGCTTACTAGGATTCAGCTGGAACAAACTGTGACCAGACTCCAAAAGCGAAGCAGGAAGATGCCTGTCATGTACATTGGAGGGTTCACTGTGGACAGTGGCTGCAACTACGAAAGTATTATCTCTAATCAAAGGAAAGTTTCTAGGTGTTTGGAGGGTTCCTGTTTCTTGAGAGAAGCCAGGTCCACACATTTTGGTGTTGAAACTAACAAGTTACTGGTTTAGCGGTAACGTCTACAAGCATACATCTCTCAGAAAGGTGTTACTCAGTAGTAAGAGGTGGTTTGTTAAATGAATTTTCTTTTTTCATATTAAACTTTCCCATACCTAAACTCTGTGGGGCAAAGTGCATGCAGTCCCTGCTGGTTTCCTTCTTCTGTGACGCTAATACGAGTCATCTCCAGTGTTCCCAGGTAACATCAACCTGACTCTTGGCCTTGACTCAGCTGGTGACCTCATAGTCATGGGATTGAGCCCCACACTGGGCTCTGCACACTCTGCAGACTCTGTTTGAATTTCTCTCTCCCCCTCCTTTTGCCCTCACCCTCCTATCTCTCTCTTTCAAGTAAATACATCTTTAACAAATATATGTAAAATAAAGCTACGTTTTATACCCAAACCATTCATTTTCCCCCAACCACTACATCCAAAATAACTTAACACATATTGACTGATTGTCAGTTGCTGAAGGCAAAAGATATTTAAAGTCATACTTGAACTTTCGCACATCTAATGCACCTAAAACCCTGCCAACTCTACCTTCAAAAATAGACTCCATCTTCCGGTAGGAGGAGTACCACAGAATTTGCAGGCAAGTTTATTCCACCACAATGCTCTTATTTATGTGTACACTTTCCTAGGTCTTTGTTCAAATGTCAGCCCCATACAGAGACCAGTTCTGTATCCAAATTAGATGCCTGGGTGGCTCAGTCGGTTAAGTGACTGCCTTCAGCTCAGGTCATGATCCTGAGGTCCTGGGATAGGGCCCCACATCGGGCTCCTGCTTCTCCCTCTCTCTCTGCCCTGCTCCCCTTCTCTTGTGCTTGCGCTCGTTCTCTCTCTCTCTCTCTCTCTCTCTCTCTCTCGTTCTCTCTCAAGTAAATAAATAAAATCTTAAAAATTTACTAAAATCAGGCACCTGGGTGGCTAAGTGGGTTAAAGCTCAGGTCATGATCTCAGGGTCCTGGGATTGAGGCCCGCATCGGGCTCTCTGCTCGGCACGGAGCCTGCTTCCTCCTCTCTCTCTGCCTGCCTCTCTGCCTCTGTGATCTCTCTCTCTGTTGAAAAATAAATAAAATCTTTTTTAAAAATTCACTGAAATCTAGATATCCTCTCATTAATCTCTAAATTCAGGAATTTCTTGACATTCAGAAGAGACACGTTCATGTTATATATGTGTTTCAGAAGAGTTAGAATAATATGGATGATATAAAGGATGATATATGGATGTATAAGAAAGTGGTGTTTGCATTCAGGATTTAATTTTTTCCAATATTTTACTTAGATAAATCACTCTTGCTCTGAGAGAAATTATCGAAACAACTATTACAACCCTGCTGTACTTTTGCTACCTCTCTAACGGGTGGGAAGTATCTTGGGAAAGATAGTGGGATAGCAAGCATGGTTAGAGCAGTGAGTGTAGAATAAAGGTTAACCCTATAATAAGCAGAGTCAAAATTAAATGGCTCAAACAACAGAGAAGTTGCTTCTTCCTTTTGTAACAGTCTGAGTGTTGGCAGGCAGTCCTAGCCCATCGGGTGTACTTGCTCTATGATGTTATTGGGGTTACTCCTACATTACTGCTTTACTAGTCTTGATGTCCTTCACCTGCACACTGAAACTTGGATCACCATGATACTTCTGCATTCTTGTCCCTGAAAGAGGAGAAAGGATGTGTGGAGGGTAAGCATTTTCACATACTTATCTGGAATTTGCACATGTCACTTGCACTAACATGCCTGTCGCCAATGTTTATGTATACAGCTCAAAATGTAGTCTCTGGCTGAGTGGCCATGAGCACCACAGGATGGAGATGATATAGAATGGGGAAACAAAGAACAAGTGGCAATCCTCGGCATGGCTGTCTAGTTCCCCCCACCCCAAAATCAACAAATTAGCTCTATTTAATCTAGATCAAATGAGGTTCTTCAGGTGTGAAGAATTTAATAACAGCCAAATTGTCATTTAGGAACACAAAAATTAATAGGAGGAAAATTATGTTGGGAAAAATTAAATTTTTTCCCTTTCAAAATTTGAAAGGTAACATCCAAGTCACATTCTCTCTCGCTCACACACACACACACACACACACACACACACACACACACACAATGAGTACAAGGGTAATATGAACCTTCTGTATCCAGGAGGCTTGCGATAACAAAAGAGCTAATCAGGACAAAAGCAATTATGTATTTTTAGATCTGCAATAGGTAAAGAAAAAAAAAAGCCAAGAGGAGAAGAGAGATAATCAAATTTTCTCATCAGAAAATGATCTAGTTTTGAACTTTCATTGAGGAACTTCATAGTATGATTAAACTGAGTGATTATATATATTAGCCACATTTTAATGTTCTTGAACTGGGCACCAAAATTGGAAACTAGAACATTTTCCATTTGAGAAAACGTGAATGGATATTTGTGGAGTAACACTACAATCCCTACAAAATCTCATCTTTACAAAAGAATCTAAGGATAGAGTACACATATCCAACAGAAATTTTCAAGGGGAAAACAAAAATGAAAAAAGCAAAGAGAATGACACATAGAGAAAGGCAAATACAAAATAAATAATTGAAGCTATAAAATCAGTCTCCCAGGTATACCTTTGTATTTGTTTAACTAGTTTAATGTTCTTTTTGTTTTTTTTCAAAGATACTATAACTCCACATAAAAGAAAAACTATTCCATGCACTTAAAGCTCAAAGGACTATTTACTATCATTAAATTTGTTCTGAAAGAAACTACTTTAAAAAAATAATCAAGAAAATATTCTATTTCCAATGGCCCTGGGAATTATTGAGAAAACAAAAGGAGGGAAAATGTTGCAAAAGAGCTAAATAAACTCATATAAACTCTCCCCAATAAATTTATATTACCATGATTCATTAAATACTTGGGATTTAGTTCTTTCAGGAATATATTTTTTTTCTGCAGTTGTACATTAACAATCTATGTAAGAAAGGGTTAGCTATAAAAAAATTATCAAACTGTTAAAACTGACTAGGAAAAAAAGTTGCTTAAAGACATTGCCTAGATCTCTCTGCCTTTCTCATATGATTTTATTTGGAAATATTGTAAATTTTAGTGAATATGTGGCGGGGTTCTCTTCTTTTCTTTTCTTTTAAGATTTTATTTATTTATTTGACAGAAAAGCAGAGCAAGAGAGAGAGCACAAGTAGAGGGAGTGGGAAAGGAAGAAGCAGGCTCCCAACCAGGCAGGGAGCCTGATGTGGGACTCAATCCCAGGATGCTGGGATCATGACCTGAGCGAAGGCAGATGCTTAACTACTTAGCCACCCAGGCGCACTGGGGATTTTTTCAATAGTAAACTGATCACACATAGAAATTAATTCAAAGTGAGATTAGGTTAGATCAAAAGATTAGACAAGGTTAAATTATCTAGACTTGGAATAGGGATCAGTACATTTTTCTGTAAAAAATATCAGAATAGTAAATATATTCAGCTATTTGGGTCAATGCATTCTTTTTCCTATATTCTTTTTATTTTCTTTTTACAACTCTTTAAAAATGTTAAAACCATTCTTAGCTTGTGGGAATAATAACATAATGGATCTTGTTTGCTGAGCCCTGCTCTAAATGATTAGCCATGTACTCAGAATAATTCTCAATTTATATCTCCTCTATGCATACATAATTACACATAAATACAGTTGTATTTTTTCTTCTCATAAATTCTTTATGTTAATTTCTTGAAATCCATTTATTGTATTTTTAAGCGAAATCCCCTTTCCTTACCTTTAACTCAACAGCTAATTATCAGTCAGGTCACACAGCCTTTAGTTTTACTATGAAAATTTTATAGTTCATAAAATATGCCAAAGTTTAGACATATTTATAATAGGATTTTTACAGAAGGAAAGATGAACCTATTCTATGATATCAACTAATATGCTAAGCCCTGGGCAAACCATATCACATACACTATCTCAATTATTTCTCACTATCATATTATGAGGTAGCTACTTTTTATCCACATGAGAAAACTAGACCCAAACAGCTAGGTAACTTTCACATGGTCACAGATGTACTCAGCAGGGAAGGCAGAATTTGGGCCTTTCTCTTAAATTGAAGACTAATCCTTACTACTACCTCTGCTCTGAAAATCCTGGTCCCATCTACCTCCTCAGATATCTTATATTTTATAGACCAGGGAATGAATAGGTCCTTTCCTGTTTTTGTATGGTCCAGAGCTAAGAATGGTTTTTATAACTTTTAATCACTGGAAAGAAATTTTAAAAGATAGTATTTCAGAACATGTGAGAAATATATGAAGTTCACATTTGTGTCTATAAATAAAGTTTTATTAGAAAATAGATATTTATGTATTTTCTGTGGTTGCTTCAGTACTACAGTGGCAGAGGCCATTCCAGACTCATTAATGTAATCTGATATAATCTCTTTGGTATCTCCAGGGAATTTTAAAATATTCAATGAAACCATGACCTTTCTGCACGCACCTGTTGCTCTTCTATCCAACAGTCTAACTGCAGATATCAGCACCACTATTCCTATAGTGCCTTAAGACCAGAAACCTTAGTACTTCACACCATGCTCTCTAGCTTTCCATATCCTGTCCATCAAAAGATCCTAAGTCCTTCTAGAATCCTTCTACTTTGATCCATTGCTCCTAGTCCTCAAGCTTAGGCCAATACAATCTTTCATCCAACCTACCAATGACCTCCAGCTACTCTCTCAGGGTCCACTCTGGCTCCTGTCAACCCCAGTCCGTTCTCAACACTGTGGTAAAAGTGGTCTCTGATTTGGTGACAGAAGTATCCAGAAAGGAAAGAAAACAAAGACAGGATACTGAAAAAAATCGGTTGCCATCTGCAATAAGCAATGAGAAAACACATTTTCAATCTAGGAAACTACATGAAGTCAAAATACTATTATAGATCATGGGGTTAAAGACATTTTTGGATATTCAAAACTCATGGTATTTATCTTCCAAATATTTTTGGTGGAAAAAAATTTTACTTGATGGTTTATTACAATCATATATAAAGAGTATCCAAGAGAGAAGGGCATACGGAATATCAGAAACCATGCATTCCATTTGTTTGTACAATGCCATCTAGGCAGTCCTCAGATAAAGAGAGACAGGATTCATGGAAAGATAATTTCAACAAAATTTTTGTTTTAACCAATTGTATGACGAAGCAACAAGATGATGTTCGTATTATTCTTTTGCACAAGAAAAAGAAAAATAAAAGATGAAAACCTTCAGGGAGAACAATAATAAAACAGGACTGAAAAGATATGGTCCTCATGAAAAAAAAGTGATATGATTTTTAGAGAATATCTAAGTGTAAAAAAGAAAACTTATTTCATCTTGGAATTTAAAATACTTATCCTTGATTTATCTGTTTTTTCTTTCTCCACATATCTGTACGAAGTAACTGGTATATATGAATACTAATAATATTCATTATAGTATTCATAGAATAGTATTCATGGAAATGCACATTTTTGTATTTACTGGCTGTCAGCTTTTAGGTCAATCTGCACACAAAGGAGAGTAGGGAGCAGAATGCATTTTTATAAGCTTTTATGATTAAAAAATATTGAAAAAATACAAAATTTAAGAGGTGGACCATACTGGAAGGACACTGAGGCATGCTAAATCCTGAATTTGTAAGTTGAACAATCAAGGTATATTGCTTAAAGCTGCTGGAAAAGGAGATATGAATTTAAATATATTACTATTAGAAAGCTATCAATGGAGGGAATTGACTAAAATTCTATCAAATATTGGCAGTAGTAAGAGAAGGTGAGGAAGTAGGCTGGATTATAGTAATTGGAGTAAAGCCTGTCATCTGTTATAATAGTGATTTCCTATTATCTATAACCCACAGTTTATATAACAGCAAATTAAGGTAGAAATATATTATTTACAATATAAATATGATCACTGGGACAAGAGAAAATAGGTGAGCTCTGCGGAGAGGGACAGGAATTCAGCAGAGAAACTTTGTACTCTGAGCTCTTTGAATTATTTACTTACTAAGTAAGTGTATTACTTGTATAATAAAAGAAAAACAATAATTCAAAAAAGTAAATGGAATTTGACTTCATTCAAATATTAAAATTCAGAAGACACAAAACTAACAGTCCTGAGAAGTAATAACAGAAGCCCCATGAAAATAGGAAACTAAAAGCAATTTAGAGATATTTATATTCTTGGATATAAAACATCTTGATCTTACTGCCAAAAGAATATGATGTTTAATATATCCCTCATAACAGAAATAATAAGAAAAGGCTATTAAACTCAAAAGTCTCTAACACACACTGGAGTTAGAAATACACAGAATCACAAAGATGTTTCTTATCTCATATCAAGCAACAGTGACAGAAATAACAGTAAAACTGTCCTTAGCATATCTCTTACTGAAATAATGTCAGGTGAGAAATCTAAACTATTATATATTCTTTACTTATTATGTACAGAGTTCAGCATGAAAGTCCTCCCTCTGACTGTAAAACATAGCTTGGCTGCACATTGTGTAATGCACACCTGTAGTATTTCGTGTTGGTAAGGCATTCAGTCCATTCCAGCAGGTGCCTTCATTCTCCCTACAAGCTTCTAAGAGCCCATTCTTTTAGTTTTGTGTTCTAGGGAATGCTTTATACATTTTACAGCTGAGGAGAGATAAAAGCATTACAATTATATTTAATTATTAGAATAGTTCCTTTATTTTTTAAAAAGATGGTATTTATTTATTTGAGAGAGAGCAGGAGAGGGAGACAACTCAGGGCTCGATCCCAGGACCTTAAGATCATGACCTGAGTTGAAGGCAGATGCTTAACCAACTGAGCCACCCAAGTGCCCCTAGAATAGCTCCTTTAATCTCAACTATCTACTATGGACTTAGAGGAATATTTAATAGAGACCTGAATATGCCCTCCACAGTCATTTACTCTCTGTAGTTAATTTATTTCAACATGCCTAGTAGTGGTAAATCCATTTTCAGTATGTACACAACATGGAATGTAATATTTAAAAGTCACTTAAGGGGGCACCTGGGTGGCACAGTCAGTTAAGCATCTCACTCTTGGTTTCAGCTCAGGCCATGATCTCAGGGTCATGAGATCCAGGCCCTTGTTGGGCCTTGGGATTAGAGCGAAGTCTGCTTAAGACCCTTTCTCCCCCAAGGAGTACCTGGGTGGCTCAGTCAGTTAAGCCACTGCCTTGTGCCTTAGGTCCTGATGCTAGAGTGCAAAATCTAGTTCCATCTAGAGCTCCTCCACTCAGCAGGGAGTCTGCTTCTCCCTCTGACCCTCTCCCTTTTTGCACTCTCCTTCACTCTCTCTTTCTCAAATAAATAATAAATATCTTAAAAAAAAAAAAAAAA
>PITA01029191.1:0-18242 GCA_004023965.1 Spilogale gracilis | reverse complement strand
GAAAGCAAATGGGAACTAGGGTAATCTAGGGAGGGAAATGAAACAACAGAGATTTTGAACACAGAAACAAACTGAGGGACTTGGAGGGAGGGGGGTGGAGGGATGGGAGAGCCTGGTGGTGGGTACTGGGGACACCTAAAGCGTGGAGCACTGGGTGTGGGGAATGGGGAATGAATCTTGAAACACTGGAAAAAAAAAAATTTTAGTAACAATAAAAAAAAAAAAAGAAAAAAAAAAAAGAAAGCAGGTACATGTTGCTAATAGGAATGCAAAATGGCACAAACCTATCAGGAATTTTGCAATATGTAGCAAAATTAAGTGTACATTTACCTCTTGACCCAGCTATCTCACTTCTAGAAATTTGCCCTGAAGATATCCTTCTAACTGTATGTGGGATATTCACTACAGCATTATTTGTAATTGTAAAATATTAGAAACAACCCAAATGACCAGACATAGAGCAGTGGTTAAATATCTATAGTACATCTGCACAATGGTGTATTTTGCAGCTGTAAAAAAATTCAAGAGTAGCACAGTTTCTGAGCTGATTTCCAAAACATATTATTAAGTTAAAAAAGCAAAATATGAAAGTATGCATAGTAAATATAAGTATTTTTTGTAAGAAAGGAGAAATTTAAAAATGTACATAATTATGATGATTTGTGAAAAAAAGAAACAAAATTAAGATAAATGGCAGACTAATTAAATTGCTTATATACAATTTGATAGGAATGGGCTGGAAAGGAGGAAATGTACTGGGCCAGAGTGGTGGTAATGGTGGTAATGGTGGTGGTGGTGGTGGTGGCATAATACTTCCAAGTGTACTTCTTTGTATAATTCTAACTTTTAGGCTTTGGGAACCATGTTAGTGTTTATATTCTCAAAAAAGGAAAATAAATCAACAAGGGAGTTGAAACATATACCAACAAGGGAGGGCCTAACATGGAATACAGACAGAAATTAACCTGTGTTTTAATAAATAACATAACGAGTCAGGGAAGGGGTATGAGGGAGAACAAGCCCAAGTAACTTTTTTCAGTTTTTATTTTTAAATAATTATGGATTCACAGGAGGCAGCAAAAACTAATACAGGGAAGTCCTATCTACCCTTCACCCTGTTTTCCCCTAGTGATTCCATCTTACTTAACTATGGTACAATATCACTTACAGGAAATTAACATTGGTACAATCCACAGAACATATATAGATTTCACCCATTTCATATGCAGTCATTTGTGTGCAGTGTGATCACATGTGTAGATTCATATAACTACCAGCACAAACCAGATATACACAACTGTTCTATCACCACAAGGATCCCTTTCCCCTTATGGCCACACCATCCATCTTCCCCAATCCTTGGCAACAACTAATCTGTCCAAGAAACTTAAAAGACAGTTTTTGGACTAAGTATTCTCAGGCTAAAGAGAAAATGAACTGCAAATAAATATTGAACTCTTAGTAGATTTCTTTTTCATAGAGGTAGGAGTTAACAATTCAAAAACTATCTTATGTGTATTCTAGGATTAAACAAATAAATGTATTGTAGATAATGAGAGGCAGGTTTCTCACTGTCAGAGAAGGGAGTAACACATGAAAAGGGGAAAGAATAGAAGGAACCCTGTGGTGCTGGATTGGAATTGGAGGTATGGATATGAACTTGTAGTTTCTAATAAATGTAGGTAAATAAAGGAACAGATATTGATGTGTGAGGGTAGGGAGTATGTGTGTATTCAGACTTCTTGTTCCTACCACTACCCACTGAGAGAATGTAGAAATAATTACACCTTAGTAACAATAAGCTCACCTTGTACCCAGGTCTTTGTTTGTAAATACCAGTTTCCACTAAAAGGAACCAGAGTTCCGTGAAGAAAAGGATAATTGCACAGATGAGGTAGGGATAAGTACAAGATGAACCTGGAACATGTTGTGCAAGAAAGTAAGGAAACGTTCAAAGAATGTACAGAACGTGTCAAGTTAAAGAGCTTTCTACTGACCAAATATGGAATAATTTGAGTGCCAAAATAAATACTGACAATAAAAGACTATAAACTATTAAATAAGAATCTACAATTCTAATACAAGAAGGAAGAGAAGGGACATTCTTCCTTACAGTTGAAAGGCAACTAATAAATGTAAGAAGAAATGATGAGTTTGGAAAAAATACCATTTGATAACCATCATAATAGTTAATTCAGATATGAATGGATATTAAAATGGTGAAAGTTTGTGGAGTACTGAGTTATTTTCATAATCTCAAAGCATATTTCCACAAGATACTTATTAATTACAATAGGAAAAGTAATAACCTTATAGGAAGGCACTACCTTAGTCACTAAGTGTTTAAAGTTAACACCAACAGTGAGACAAGTTGGCATCACATTGCCTTTTAATATGAGGCAATGAGAAAAATAAAATATAATTCTTGCAGTACTCTTCTCCCAAAAATGCATAACCTCAATCTAATTGTGGGGAAATACTAGAGAAATCCCAAATGAGAAATATTCTATGAAAAAACTGACCTGCACTTTTTAAAAGTATCCGTGTCAAGAAAGACAAAGTAAAGTGGAGGAACTGTCTCAGGTCAAAGGACTTACAAAAACAGAAAACTGAATGAAATGTGTAATCTGTAATTTTCTTTTGCTATAAATAGCGTTATGAGGACAATGAAAAAATCTGAGTGAAGCCTGTAGCTAATAAAATAATATTGTTAGTAATGTTAATTTCCTGATTTTGATCATTGTACCTGGTTATCTATGAGAATGTCCTTGTTTTTAGGAATCATACACTGAAGTATTTAGGGGTGAATGGGCATCGTATCTACAACTTACTCTCAAGGAGTTCAGAGAAAAAAATTAAATGAGAAGGATAAAGAAGATGTGATAAGCATTTGGTGAAAACTATTAAGCGTATTTGGGAATTCTTTAAACTAATCTTGCAACTCCCCTGAAAATCTAACAAAAAGTTAAAAGTTTTTAGAAAAAAGTATGTTTATTGTAAATATCATAAAGTCTGGTTTTTTTGGTCAACTGACAATCCCTGCCTTTTAATGGGAGTTATTTATTCCATTTATATTTAATTGTTGGTTTTATATCTAGCATCTTGCTATATTTCCTATGTCTCTTTTGTTCTTTGTTCATTTTTACCTCCTTTTCTGCCTTCTTTTGGATTATGTATTTTTTATTCTATTTTATCTCCTACTGGCTCTTAGCTTTTTTTAATTAAAATTTTATTTTGACATAGTTATATATTTGCATAGTTATAATGAATAATACAGAGAGATCCCATGTACTCTTTACACAGTTTTCCCAATGATAACATATTGCAAAACTATAGTACAATATCACAACCAGGATATCAATATTGATACAAGCCAAGATACAGAGCATTTTCATCCCCACAAGGATTCTTCATATTGCCATTTTATAGCCATACACACTTCCCCCCACCTCAACCCTTTTTAACTCCTGAAAACTAAACTGTTCTCCATTTTTATACTTTTGTCATTTCAAGAATTTTTTTAAGTTTTTATTTATTTGAAAGAGAACGAGAGAGAGAGAGCACAAGCAAGGTGAGGAGCAGAGGAAAAAAACAGAGTTCCTGCCTCAGGGAGCCGAATGTGGGGCTAAATCTCAGGACCCTAGGATCGTAACCTGAGCTAAAGACAGAGGCTTAACCAACTGAACCACCCAGGCACCCCTCATTTCAAGAATATTTTATGAATGGAATCATACAGTACGTATGGTCATACAGAATGGAGGCATACAACCTATTGGGGTTGGCTTTTTTCATTTAGCACAATTCTCTAGAGATTCAAGTTGTTTTATGTAACAATAGTTAAATCCTTTTCATTACTGAATTGAAGTACAATTTTTGCTTCATATGTTAGTTGCATGTTTAGTTTTTAAGAAACTACCAAACTGGCTGTACTATTTTACATTCCCACCAACAATATGTGTATGATCCAGTTTCTCTGCACCCTGGCCAGCACTGGGTATTGCCACTGTTTTATATTCTAGCCATTCTGATAGGTGTGTGGTGATATCTCATGACTTTCATTTTCATTTTTTAATGGCTATTGAATTTGAACATCTCATGTGTTTATTGCCCTCTGTATAACTCTTTACTGAAATGTCTTTTTTCATTTTCTAAATGGACTGTTTGCTTTTTTACTATTGAGTTTTGAGAATCTTTCTGTATTCTTGATAATACTTTTTTGTCAGATCTGTGGTTTGCAGATATTTTCTCCCATTTTGTAGTTTGTCTTTTCATCCTCTAAACAAGGTCTTTCACAAGCAAAGGTTTTTTTAAATGTTGATAAAATACAACTTATCAACTTTTTCTTTTGTGGATAATACTTTTGTGCTAAGATTGCTTGGGATTGTTTACACAGATGTGTGACACTGTGTCATCTGCAAATAGGGACAGTTTTATTTCTCCCTTTCTAGAATCTTTATGCCTTTTATTTCCTTTTCCTGCCTTACTGCACTGGCTAGAACTTCCACAACTATGTTGAATAGCAGCGGTAAAGGCAAACATCTTTGCTTTTTTTTTAATGATCTAGGGGAAAGCATCCAGTTCATTAATTATTGATTAAGCTATAAGTTCATCATTAATTATGATGCTCTGTTGGGCTTTTAGTGGATGTACATTAACAAGTTGAAGAAATTCCTTTTTACTCCTAGGTTTGATTTTTTTTTAAGATTTTATTTATTTATTTGACAGAGAGAAACACAGCTAGAGAGGGAATACAAGCAGGGGAAGTGAGAGAGGGAGAAGCAGGCTTCCCGCTGAGTAGGGAGCCCAATGTGAGGCTCTAACCCAGGACTCCGGGATCATGACCTGAGCTGGAGGCAGACACTTAACGATTGAGCCACCCAGGCACCCCTTTACTCCTAGTTTTTGTTATGAGTGGGTATTGAATTTTTTTTTTTTAAAGATTTTATTTATTTGACAGAGAGAAACACAGCCAGAGAGGGAACACTAGTAGGGGGAGGGAGAGAGGGAGAAGCAGGCTTCCCGCCGAGCAGGGAGCCCGATGTGGGACTCGATCCCAGGTCTCCGGGATCATGACCCGAGCCGAAGGCAGTCGCTTAACCAACTGAGCCACCCAGGCGCCCCTGGGTATTGAATTTTATCAAAAACTTTTCAGCAAATGGTTTTTTTCTTTGAATTTAAATTTTATTTTATTTTTTCAGTGTTCCAGGATTCAGTGTTTATACACCACATCCAGTTCTCCATGCAATACGTTTTATTTTTAATGGTTGTTCCTAGAATTACAATATGCATTCTTAACTTACCATAGTCTACCTTGAATTAATATTATATCACTTAACAGATAATGTAAGAATCTTAAAAATGTATTTCGATTTACCCTGCTCTCATCCTTTCTGCTTTATTGTCATACATTTTACTTTTACATAGGTATGAATTCCAGAATGAAGTCATATTTTTGTTTTAAACACTTAGTTTTTAAAATAAATTTAAGAGATGATGTGGGGAAGGTCTTTTATGTTTATACACCGTGTTATTGTGATTTGTAATAAGAAATATATGTTTGGTCTTCATCCCAAACCCTTGGAATTTTCTAAGTAAAGAGAGATAAGTTGTTTTTCATTTTGTTAATGGGGTGACTTTTTGAATGCCCCTAGGGTAAGAATGGGAGCTGGTTGTCAGGGGAACTAACTGTGTCCCAACCTCTCAACCATTCCCCCCTCACCCCAACCTCACCTACAGGATGGGGAGAAGGGCTAAGGATTGAGTTTAATTATAAATGGTCAGTGATTTAATCCATCACCCCTGTCTAATGAAGCTTTCCATAAAAACCCAAGAGAGCAGGACTCAGAAAGCTTACAGGATGTTGTAACACAGGGAGGTACCAGGAGAATGACAGCCCCAGAGACCTTGGAAGCTTTTCACCCCTTCCCACATATCTTGCCCTACGCATCTCTTCCATCTGACTGTCCCTGAGTTATATCCCTTTATGAGAAATGGGTAAACTAGTAAGTAAAATATTTGAGTTTTGTGAGCTGCTCTAGCAAATTAGTTGAACCTGAGGAGGGAGACCTGGGAACCTCTCATCTATAGCCAGTCATCCAGAAACACAGGTGACAGTCTGGACATGAGAGTGGCATCCGAAGTGAGTGTGGAGGGAGTCTCATAGGACCAGGCCCATAGCCCATGGGATCTGATGCTATCTGCCAGTAGAGAGTGCCAGAATTGAGTTAATTTCTTGGTGGTGTCACAAAAAAACATACGTTGAAGATTCAAGTTCCATGTGGTGTCATTTCTTATCCACCCAAAGAACTTACTTTCTAGAGTATTTTTTGTAGTGCAGATCTACTTATATATAGTAAATTCTCTTGGCTTTTTTCTGGAAATGTTTTTATGGGACCTTCATTTAGGAATGGTGTTTTTACTTGATATAAATTCTGGGCTGACAGGTTTTTTTCCCTTATTTATTTTGTTTTATTTCTTTTTAAAAGATTTTATTTATTTGTTTGTCGGAGAGAGAACACAAGCAGGGGGAGGGGCAGGCAGAGGGAGAAGCAGGCTCGCCACTGAGCAAGGAGCTTAATGACACCGACTGAGCCACCCATGTGCCCCTGAACCAAACACTTAACCAACTGAGCCACCCAGGTGTCCCTCTTTATTTATTTTAAAGATGTTCCATTTTCTCCTGGCTTGCTAATGAGAAGTTATTAGAATATCTCACTGTTGTTTCCCTATATGTCATGTGTCTTTTTTCTCTGGCTGCTCTAATTTTGTCAGCAATTTGATTATGATACCTACATGTAGTTTTCTTTATATATGTATCCTGCTTGGGGCTTACTGAGTTTCTTAAATCTATGAGCTGATGTTTTTCATCACATTTTGATACATTTCAGCCATAGCTTTTTTGCCCCAAACTCTTACCTTATTCCAGGGATTCAAGTTACATGTATGTTGGATTGCCTAACACTGTTCCACAGATCAATAAGTTTCTGATATTTTCTATTGTTGTTTTGCTTTGTTTTGTCTTGATTTGTTTTTCTCTATTTCAGTTTGAATAGTCTTAGGATTCCTGACCTTTTCTTTCACAGTGCCCAATATGCTATCAAGCCTATCCAGTGGTCTTTTTTTATTTTTATTTTTTCCGATTGCAGATATTGTATTTTTCAGATCTGGAATTTCCGTTTGGTTCATCTTTATAGTTTCTGTTTCTCTTTACTGATAATTCCCACATAGTCACTCATCACATCTTGGTCTGTTGGTTGATTGGTTAATCTTGAACATATTTATAATAGCTGTTCTAAAGGCCTTTTCTACTAATTCCAACATCTCTGGATATTTTTTGTTTCTCTGGACATTTTGCTCCTCATTTTGGGTCATATTTTCCTGCTTTTTCCCATAGCTAATATTTTTTTGTTGTATGCCAGATATTATAAATGCTGTGTTTTTGAGGGTCTGAAATTTGCTGCTTTTTTTTAAAAAGTGTTGAGTTTTATTCTGGCAGGCAATTGATTTGCTGCCTGATTAGTTTTCTCCTGTTGAAGCTTGTTTTGAGGATTTGCAAGGATGGTTCTAAAGCAGTCCTTATTAAAGGGCTTGAGTCGGGGCACCTGGGTGGCTCAGTTGGTTGGGCGACTGCTTTTGGCTCAGGTCGTGATCCCGGAGACCTGGGATCGAGCCCCACATCGGACTCCCTGCTCGGCGGGAGGTCTGCTTCTCCCTCTCTCACTCCCCCTGCTTGTGTTCCCCCTCTGGCTCTGTTTCTCTCTGTCAAATAAATAAATCTTAAAGGGCTTGAGTCTTTAAGTTTGGGTCTCAACTGAAGGCCCACAGTGTTCAGTGAGGTTTCTGCACTCTGGCTCACTGAAACCCTAGTGTCTCTCAGCACTGGAAGATCTCCAGAATCTCCACTCAGCTCACAGCCCTCCAGTTGCTGTGCTCTCTCAGGCTTTGTGCTTCGTCCTGCACATGTGCCAAGGGCCCCTTTACACACATTTCCTGAGCTCCTCCTCCTCCAGATTCCAGCTTCAGCTATCTTGACCATCAGTCTTTTTGCTCTGCCTAGCAAGCCCACTGCTTTGTGTTTGGGACCCACACTTCCCTCTGCCTTAGAAAGTACCCCCCGTAAGAAATCTTCGATAAATGTGGGGTTTGCCACTTTTGTTTCCCTTCTTTTAAGAATAACAGTACTTTGAAGCAGCTTGTCCAATGCCTGAAAATTATTATTGCATATATTTCTCCAGTTTTATAATTGTTTATGACAGGAGGGTAAACTCAATACCAAGTATTCTATGAATCTGGATGTTGGCTTTTCTTTATATCTTGTTTTTGAAATTCAAATTTGAATTGCTATAGATTTTGTATCTCCATTTCCTGCTATGGCCAATTCACTAAAATTACCTTTTTGTTCTTTGTGTATCTTTGAGTTTGCCACCCAGGGATTATAAAATCAAGACAAACACAGGTCCTGGAAACAAAATTAGAAAATAAAATACAGTTTGAAATAAAAGGTTATTGAATAGAGAAACTGGGGGTGCCTGGGTGGCTCAGTCATTAAGCATCTGCCTTCAGCTCAGGTCATGGTCCTGGAATCCCAGGATTGAGCCCCAAATCAGGCTCCCTCTCAGCGGGAAGACTGCTTCTCTCTCTCTCACTACCCCTGCTTGTGTTCCCTCTCTAGCTGTGTTTCTCTCTGTCAAATAAATAAATGGAATATTGAAAAAAAAAACCTTTGAATAAAAAAAACTGTCCTGTGAGAGAAATGGGCCAAATACAGAGTAGAAAATGGACTTTTTCTTTTTTTGAGATTTTATTTATTTATTTGGGAGAGAGAGAGCAAGAGCACACAAATGGGGGAGAGGGAGAGACTGTCAAGCAGACTCCTCGCTGAGCATGGAGCCCAGTGCGGGCCTTGATCCCACAATTCATGAGATCATGATCTGAGCCAAACCAAGAGCTGGATGCTTAACCGACTGAGCCACCCATGTGCCCCTAGAAATTGGAATTTAAAAAGAATTTGGAGAATATCTTGTAAATGTAATCATTTGGAGTTCCTTGCATCAAGGAAGAAAATTTGTGGGGCACCTGCGTGGCTCAGTTGGTTAGTCATCTGACTCCTGATCTCAGTCTAGGTCTTGTTTGTGGGGTTGTGAGTTCAAGCCCTGTGTTGGGCTCTACACTGGGCATGGAGCCTACTTTAAAAAAAGGAGGAGGAAAGTTTGTCAGAGAAGGTATACAGTGTTCTTGCATCATTAAAGAAATAAAATGGATTTTCACAAAATTGTAGACTTTTTAAAACTTTTGACTCGTAAAAGGAAAAGGTTAAAAATATTCATTTTGCTTTATCAACTTTGCTTTTCTACAAATAATATATGTGCTTGGTGCAAAAGCAAAGGGAAAGGGAGAAAAAATAAAAATGAATACTTTATGATTTATTATTTTTATAAATGGCAGTGGCACAAAGAACCCTTATTTTTCCAGATGTTACAAAACTACAAAGGGGAAAGATGTAGGATAAAAACCTCTTGGATCAGGGCTAGCTCGTATCTCATTGCTGCACCTCCTTATGTGCGCACAAGCTGTCTGCTTCCAGAACTGCTATGACCCGCAGACCTAACAAGGACTGACAGACCATTAATCTAACACCTTCTGGCATCAGAGGTGCGCTCTGTGCATCTGAGATTTCTAACACTCCTTTGTTCTTTGTTGTGCCAAACAGTGTCTGGCACATTGTGGACATTTAGAAATATTTATTCCCAGGATTAATTCTCTTATAATATGAAGTCAGTCTTTTTAGTATGTCCTAAACTTTTCTTTTGCAAATATCAGACTTTTCCCTCCTTCTGGCAGTTGTTAATTCTTGAACAAACCCACCTCTGCCCCGTTCACAAGCTTTATAGATTTGTAGGCCTCTGTCATATTCCTTGTTAGCCACCTGTTTCCTGGCAAAGCTTAGAGCTTTCAGAGGGGATTGCGGTGTGTATTCCTTGAAGTGGTAGTAGTGACGGTTAATCCTCTTCCCCTTCTCCACGCAGGGAGATGTTCTTTACTACCATGGAAAGCCACCTTCTGCGCTGCAAAGTGTTAGAAATCATATTCCTGCACAGCTGCGAGACGCCCACCCGCCTGCCCTTGTCTCTGGCCCAGGCCCTGTACTTTCTGAACAATTCCACATCACTGCTCAAGTGTCAGGTACATGCTTTCCTGCCTCGGTCAGGCCTAGAACACCTTTCCCCTCACCCTTGAGCATGTAACTGAAGAAGGCACCTCCTACCAACTGCTTTCACTTCTCCGCAGTCGGATAAAACCCAGTGGCAGACGTGGGACGAACTGGTTGAGCACCTGCAGTTCCTGTTGTCCAGTTACCAGCACGTGCTAAGAGGTAAGCAGCATTTGTCCACAACCAAGATGGTATGGCAGGCTCACAATGGCCATTGTTGTGAATTGGAGTTACATGGAGGATTCTAATTTGTTAGCCTAAGGAAAGCATCATTCCTTGGTTATAACTATAAGGAGCATCATTCCTTGGTTATAACTATAATGACATCTTTGGAATCACCGGTATAAAACAGAAGAATTCACGTGTTTTTGTGTGGCAGATAAGACAGTTGTCCTTGCAATTATTAGGTTATACAGGAGAGCAGCAGTCATCATACCTACCAGAAGTATTCTGTAATGACCTGATTAGACCTGACGCCTTACCCTGGCCTGTCACTGCGAGGTCTTTGTTGGGTCATTTGCTCTTGGACTGTGGACTTTATAAACATCTGTCAGTAGGATACAAGCCCAAAGCAAATCAGTGGCAAGGGGAACGCATACATCTTGCAGAGGCTGTAAGACGCTCTGCAGTCTGTGAGAGTGGCTTTGCTCCAGTCCCAGGCGAAGCCAATGATCGAGGAGGATCTGGGAGAGTAGAATAATTAACGCTCAGGAAGCGAATATTGACAAGGGTAATAATGGGATAGCTGCTTCAAATGAAAATGATTTTATTAACCCAAGATTAATAAGGCCCTCATTCCCAATTACTAATGTAATTACTAATTCCAAAATGAAAGAGAGTAACTTTTTTTAAAACAAATTTATTTATTTATTTATTTATTTATTTATTTGAGAGAGAGCGAAAAAACATGCATGTGAGCAGAGAGGGGAGGGATAGCACGCAAGGAAGAGAGACAATCTCCAGCAGACTCCCTGCTGAGCACGGAGCCCAGAGTCAAGGCTGAAACCAAGAGTCAGGTGCTTAACCAACTGAGCAACCCAGGTGCCCCAAAAGATAGTAACTTTTTAGGGAAGAAAACACATTCCTCTTAATTTGATGCCCTGAGAAGGACACGGCATCACTTGAATAGTGTTCTTGCCAAAAATCCATGACCTGAATCTAATCACAAGGAAACATCAGACAAATTCACATGGAGACGTCTTACAAAATAATTTGTTTGTACTCTTCAAAAGTGCCAATGTTTTAAAAACAAAGACAGACCAAGAAACTGTTCCAGATTAGAACAAAACTAAAGCACATTAATACTAAATGCAAAACGTGATCCTGGATGGGCTCCTGAACCAGGGAAAAGAAGCTATGAAGAATGTTATTGGGATAATTGTTGAAATTTAAATAGATTCAATAGTATTATATTAATATTAAATTTCCTATTTTTGATACTAATCCTGGCTTATAAAAATAATTGTCCTCAGTCTTAGGAAATCCAGAGTGAAGTGTTGAGGGATAGAAGGGTACAATATTCAACGTATTCTCAAAGAGTGAGGAGGGACAGTACATATTTATATGTAACTATCTGTAAATATATACATTCATATATAATCCACATTTATATTTACTTGCCATGACCATGTTGAGGTTGATTTTAGCTCAGTAACAGCACTGGGGAAGATACAATGGCCCTTACACCGTCTTGGGCCTGGAACTGAGGATACTATTATAGGGAAATTAAAAAAAAAAAAAAAAAAAGTGCACTGGATTTAAGACACAAGGTCTAGGTTTGAATTCCAACTCCACCACTTATTCTGCTAACTTTATGTCTCTAAACCTCATTTTCTTCTGTGGCATGGGGATGGTAATACAGATCTTTTGAAGACTGATTGTTAATAGATGTGAGGAAAAAATAGTGAGCACTCAGCATTAATTGAATCTCAGCCTACCTATTTGCTCAGCCAGGAGTAGGCTACAAGAACTTTATGTTTTAGGCTCTTGTAACCAAAACTTAAAAGTGCATTGTCAAGGCCGTGACATTTGTGGTTGTGTAGTTTGTGCATTTTTCAGCACCCTCAAAGAAAGGTACATGTCCTTCTCAGAACAAAGCCCCAGAGGCAAATTCCGTGTTATACTTAGCCTCATCATGGTTTACATAATTGTTCTTTTGGAGATCGAGCAGAAAGTTTAATATTAAAGCAGCCTGGTTTCATTGAAAGTTCACCTTTAACACTCCTTGTGTTTACTTCTGTTTTGCTTCCCAGGGAATACAGCTGGTCCTTGGGCAATGACTTAACATGGACATGGGATCCACTTTCATTCCAGAATATTTTTATGCTTCTAACAAGGGAGAGGAAAACCTTAGACCAGTGTGTATTGACTAAGAATAAATGGGGTGTGTTCCAGTGCTATTTTATCCTTAACATTTTCTTCATTTTCTTTGGAGACCAAGAGTTAAGAAAAAAAAAATATTTAGAACCAATAGCTTGTAATAATGTTCTCCAAAGAAGAAAGCTAAATGGTACCCTGGAATCATCAGTATCCTTGTCAGTAGGCTTTTTACTGTGAGGGCTCCTTAGTCATCTCCAACCTCTGCAAGTGGACTGAGGACATTGTGGAAGACATTTTGGGTCAGCCTGAGTTGTCCAGCTGCACAAGTGGGAGAAGAAGGGAAGAGGTTGGGCAGCCCAAGCTTGTCCCTTGTTTAGGGGAACTTCTTAGCATGGGGGAAGTGAAGAAGAAAGACTAGGTAAATTCACACACCCTGGTGTTTTTAATCCAATTATCTGGTGAAGGTGAGTGTCGTCCTCTTTTTATAGACGGGGAAACAAAGACTGAGAGAAAAGTAAGTGCAGAGCCAGGATTCAAACTTAGTTAGGTCTGTTGCCAAAGTCTATGTGTGGTAAAAAGACACTGGAAGAAATTGTTTTATGAAATCACTGGATGAGATTAGAAGATGAGAGTCCAAGGAATTTCCAACTCCCTGTTTTCTAAACTCTCTGTACGTGGTTAAATCACTTTGTACAAACCCTTGACCTTGGGGAAAATTATATCCTGAAAATTCATATTTTGTAAACATTTCCAAAGAAGGCAGAGCAGCCCCAGGAGACATAGATGCTGGGCTGCCAGGTAAACTCACATTCTCCGGCTAAGATAATCAATCCCACCACACCTCAGTTCCATGGTCATGCAGCTCAAGGGTGAGCCTCAGCAAAATTGCAAACTACTTTATGCCATGAGTTTTGCAGATATTTATGAATTATTAATGCCTCTTATTTTGAAACTATGAATGCTAGGAATTTAAACATACAGTATTTTTTTAAAGGAAGAAAAACACCTGCTTTTCCTGAATTCTACTCGGCTAGACGACTTTGGCAGGTTGGCCTACACAAGTCAGACCTTAGTTCATTTTGAGGAGAGATACACACAGCCTTCTTACAAGGAGCCCAGTCCAGAGAGGGGAGAAAAGCAAACACAGGCAAGATCAGTTAGAGTCAAATATTCATCCAGGCAACAAATATTTATGAAATGCCTTCTGGGTGCCTGGCTTGTTGGGAAAACTTCAGTGAATAAGACCAACGTGACCCCTTCCCTCACAGAGCTTTCTGTGAAGAGATTGACCCTAAACAAATGCTCACATAAATAACATAATTACAATTTAAATAAATGCTCTGAAGGAAAGGAGAAGTGCACAGAATAGGAACACCTAATCTATTTTTGGAGGGATCCACAAAGGCCTCCAGGAAGAAGTGATACTTCAGCTGAGGTAAGAAGTGCTGGTGGGACGCCTGGGTGACTCAGTCTGTTAAGCATCTGCCTTTCAGCTCAGGTCATGATCTCAGGGTCCTGGGATTGAGCCACACATGGACTCCCTGCGCAGCAGGGAGTCTGCTTCTCCCTCTGTCTCTGCCCCTCCCCCACTCCCCCCTCATGCTGTCTCCCTCAAATAAATAAATTAAATCTTTAAAACAAAATACAGGACTGGTGTTAGCCAAGCACATAGGGCAAAGTTTTCTAGAAAAATTTAAAAATGGCTTGTCCAAGGGTCCTGAGGCAAGAAGTTATTTAGAGAGTCCAAGGAACATAGAACACGCTAGTAAGACTGGAATGTAGAGAGCAATGGGAAAATAGCACAAGATGAGACTAGAATAGTAGATGCATAGGACATGAAGGGTGTTCTGGGCGTTGTTAAGAAATGTTGACTTGATTCCAAGAGTGAAGAGAAGTTGTCAAAGTGGTTTTGCATACAAGGTTGCTCTGCCCTGAGGCAGGGTAGTTTGGTGGGACCGGAGAGGTCCTGGGAGGGGTCATGGTGGCGAGGGCGTGGGTTACGCAGCAGGGAAGGCAGTGGATGGAACAGAAGCACTCTGAAGATCAGTTTGTCTGGGTTTGGGTGACCAAGTCTGAAGTATGGCTCCAGGGTTCTGCCATTACTGACATGGACATAAATGGAGGAAGATCTACAGAGAAGATAAAAAGTGCACTGTGACTATTGGGTTGGAGATTCCTACAGGAATGATGATGATGATGATGGTAAAATCATAATAGTCACCCCTAGGGGGACCTGGGTGGTTCAGTCACTTGACCACCTTGACTCGGTTTCACCCGCCCAGGTTGTGATCTCAGAGCTGTGAGATCAAGCACCACTTTGGGCTCTGCAATCAGCAGGAAGTGTGCTGGAGATTATCTCTCTCTCTCTCTCTCCCCCTGCCTCTCTCCGCCTCCCTCTGCTCTAAATAAGTAAGTAAGCAAGCAAATAAATAAATAAATAAATAAATAACCTTTAAAATAATAATAATAATAGTTACCCCTGGTAACATGCTCCAGGAACCTAATAGTAATACTATGAGCCAGAACATCTTGTATAAGGTATTGTGCTAAACCCTTTACATAAATTGCTCTGACCTTCCAAGCCTACCGAAGCATAAAATCCAAGGCCTTGCCAACTGGACCAGAATGGCTGAAGTCCACTGGCCAAGAGTTCCTCCCCCTTGGACAGTGTTCAGATGGGAACTGCTAACTTTTGCCTCTCTTTATTTAATTAAATAATTTATTTGAGAGAGAGAGAGCATGAGAGGGGAGAAGGTCAGAGGGAGCAGCTGCTTCCCTGCAGCGCTGGGAGCTGGATGCGGGACTTAATCGTGGGACTCCAGAATCATGACCTGAGCAGAAGGCAGAAGGTCGTTTAACCAACTGAGCCATCCAGGAACCCAACATTTGCCTCTTTGAATATCCCATATGATTTTAATAAACTTCAGATTCTTCTTGCTCCCACTGAGTCTTCCCTATTTCCCTCTGTTCAGCCCGTTTTTACCATTCCTTCAAAATCATTTTCATCTTTTTCAGAGTAGCATATGCCTTACAAAACTACATTTTACTGAAAGACTGTTGTCCCCCTACAATCATTTTCCGCCAGTAGCAAAGTGAAATAGGGCACTTTCTTTGGCTTAAAACCCTTCAGATGCTTCCATTTGCTCCCAAAGGCCAAACTCCACATTGTTCTATGGCCCAGCCTACCTTCCAGTCTCCTCTACTACCGCTTTCCTTTACCATCCAAATTTTATCTCTAGTTCTCAAAACAATCTCTTTCATGCCTCAGGGCATTTACACTTGCTGTTCTCACTACCTGAACTGCTTTTCCCCTGGCTTTTGCGCAGTTGCCTCACCCTTCTCATCCTTCGGGACTCAGCCAAGAGGCCCTGACTAGAGGGCCAGTGTTTATCACAGCATCCAGTTTATCTCTGTGATTGTGCTCACCAACAATATAATTGTTTTTGTTGGCTGGTTTACTGTTAGGTGTCCTACAACTAGAGTGTCAGTTCATGGGGGCTGGGCCCACGTCTCTATTCCACTGTATCCCCAGAGCCCGGCCCACTTTCCAGTGCAGTCAGTGCTCACTGGAGTCTGTGTCGCTGGATGTTGAAAGGGCCCTGATGACACGTCTCAAGGCAGCTTTGCTTCCTGTTTCCTTCTTAGACGCTCTGTAGTGTGTTTGTTGTACTTTTTTTCACTTTACAGTTAGGCCCAGTGCTATACATTTAGAGAGACTTTACCTGAAAAGATACCTGAAGGTTGAAGAAGAACATGCTGAGCATATTATTTGAAAATGTAACCTAATGCATTGCTTAAAAACAAGTTTATTCTGTGTTTCCCAAATTTCTGGATACAAGGTAGTTCAGTCCTAATAACCCTGCTAGAAGAGGTGCCATTATCCCCCATCTTCTAAATGAGGAGATGGAGAAAGTGATGCCCTAGCACATGCTGGTGCACCTGGGAGTCCGCAGCGTCTCCAAGTGCTCTTCGTGCCATTTGCTTTATCCGCGACCAGCCTAACCTGACCTCCACTGCCTGAACCTTCTTGTGCTTCCAGAATCCTACTGGGCCTGATCTGTGGGTTTGGATGAGAGCCCTTTATAATTTCTTTTACTTTTCCTCAGTATTTCTCTGTTTTTTGACCTACAGAAGGGTTGAAAGAGGGGTACAGTGAACAACCATTTACCTTTTATGTTGATTTACTGGCTGCTGTTAACATTTTGCCACATTTTGGTTTATCTGTTGAGCCACCTAAATTCTTTCTTTTTTTTTTTTGAGAGTTGAAAGTGGCACCATCACAGTCCTTCATGCCTAAAAACACTTCAGCCTAAGGATAACGCAGTTCCCACACATACTGCAATTCCTTATCATACTCAACAAATTTATCCTTAATAGGATAGTCTCTAACATGCCCCAGTTACATCCTTTATAGGTGACTGGTTTTGTTGTGAGCCAGGCTTCAGATACCAAACATTATTTGGGGTTGCTGTGTACTCTTTTGTCTCCTTTTACACAGCTCCCACCCTTTCCTTGTCTTTCATAATACAGACATTTTGGAAGAGGCCAGGCCTATTATTTTGTAGAATATCCCGTAATTGGGATTATCTGTTTCCCTCGTGATCAGAGTCCTGTTGAATCCCATCTGGCAAGAACACTGAATGGATGATGTATATTCCTTCCCAGTACATGACAGCAAGAGGTGATAATGTCAGTTTGGTCCCATTATTGGTGATGTTAAATGTGATCATTTGGTTAGGGGACTGCCTGTCACATTTCCCCATTGCTCTGTTATTACTTAAGTAAAGCAGACAGTCAAACTTTGAATCTGTCCGTATCAGCCTTTCACTCAAAGGTTTTAGCACCCACTGATGGTTCTTACAGAATCAGTTGTTAAAATAGTAGACTGAAAAGTTACATTTCTAGTTATACATCGTTTCTACATTTCTTAACTGGCCTACTGCAAAAAGGATTTTCCCTTCTTCCTCCCCTGCTTTCTTGTTTATTATATACTTGGCACTTTTTGATTTTTTTAATTTTTTTATTTATTTTTGTTACTCAAAATTTTTTTCAGTGTTCCAAAATTCATTGCCCATTCCCCACACCCAGTGCTCCATGCAATAGGTATCATCAGTACCCACCACCAGGCTCTCCCATCCCCCCACCCCCTTCCCTCCAAGTCCTTCAGTTTGTTTCTGTGTCCAAAGTCTCCCTTGTTTTGTTTCTCTCCCTGAATTACCCTACTTCCCATTTCCTTTCCTTCTCCTACTGTCTTCTATATTACCCCTTATGCACCGCACGTAAGCGAAATCATGTGATACTTGACTTTCTCTCCTTGGCTTATTTCACTCAGCATAATCTCTTCCAATCCAGTCCATGTTGCTACAGAAGTTGGATATTCATCCTTTCTGATGGAAGCATAGTATTCCATTGTATAAATGTACCACATCTTCTTTATCCATTCATCTGTTGATGGGCACCTTGGCTCTTTCCACAGTTTGGCGATTGTGGCCATTGCTGCAATGAACATTGGGATACATATGGCCCTTCTTTTCACTACATCTGTATCTTTGGGGTAAATGCCCAGTAGTGCAATTGCAGGGTCATAGGGTAGCTCTATTTTTAATTTTTTAAGGAATCTCCACGCTGTTTTCCAAAGCGGCTGCACCAGCTTGCATTCCCACCAACAGTGTAAGAGGGTTCCCCTTTCTCCGCAGCCTCTCCAACACTTGTT
>PITA01029190.1:0-18258 GCA_004023965.1 Spilogale gracilis | reverse complement strand
GGAGGAGGGACCCAGCAACCCCCCCTTTCTTCCTGGTAATATTATGGTGAAATGACGCCCACTCCTGGGAGGACACTGTGGAGGATAGAGAAAAACAGAGGAGCGGGTTTAATGTGTTTTCGAGAATGCAAGTTCGTTCTGAGGAGGTTCAAAAGAGCCCAAAGCTCCCTTCCTCCACTCCCTGGTTCCCATTCTGAAAGCACGCCTGTCTCGTTCCCATACCTTAAGGCTTTGGTCCTTGTTAAAATGGAGATGCTCCTGATTGAGATAATAGTTCAAGCTGTTCTCAGCTGTTTCTACCTGGGTGTGAGTGATAGATCCCAAGTATGTTTTGTCTCGGGGGGGAGTGGGAGAGCACTGGGGCCTCAGATGTGGGGGGGGAAGTGATAGAGAAACAGACACAGAATTTTTGTAGACCAAAGGTAACAGCTTGCTCTAGGTTGTGAGGGCACAATTTGGTACCTACTATGGCTTCATTCATGGCTTCATTCAAGTGAGAAGCCCAAGTTGGATCTCATGTAGGACCTGCGGCCTACACCAAAAAAGACACAAGTCTGGTGCCTCTGTCCCAGAGACAGTGGGGTGCCTTCTCAGAGTCCGAGACTTACCTTCCCACCTGGGTTCTGGCGTGGAGGGAAGCAGACCATTATCACAAAGTCGGGCACCAAAGGAGCAGTATTATTTATAACCAGGAAAGCACCAACACCCCTCCCCCGCCAAATGCAGGCTTCTACGGCCATGGGCTGAAGAGCTCTGCTTGGGCCTGAGGCCTTTCCTTGCAGCCTTGCTTCCCACATAGCCAGCAGGACAGAGAGAGAAAGAGATGAGAACATCCCCAAGCACAGGGGTCAAGAGAAGAGCGGGCGAAACCCACTTTCAAAGCCCAATACTCTCTGCTCCTGGGCGGAGCGGAAAAATCCACTTCTCAGGAAATGACCTCCCTGCCCCACTTGGAGAATCTGAGATCTGCCTCACCACTCTGCCTCCACTTAATGAGAGTGGGCTTCTGCAGAGAACATAAAGGAGAGGAAGGCAATGGGACTGACCCACGAAGACCCCTCTCCCTTTCAGGGATTGGTCAGAAACGATGGGCTGGAAGATGCTCCAATTAATTACTTTCCGGCCCTGAAATGGCACCTCCTTTGCCAGTCAAAGTTTTAATTAATCATGCCAGCAGATGGGTTGTCATGGGCCCCAGCAGCCCGGGTAATGAACTCATTTATTATCAGCCTCCGTCAGTGGGAGGCCATGCAGGCTTCTGGGAAAAGAGAAAAGGCTCCTGATGCCAGAGCCCACAACACGTGCCATAAGGAAAAGTCTCTGCAAATGCCTTGAGGACAGACCATCCACCAGCCCTTAAGAAGGAGGGACGTGTGTAGCACAGACAGGGAGGGTGGCTGCCCCTGGAGGAAGCAAGCTGGAGAGCCTGGTGCTCTTGACAGCGCTAGGTTGGCTTGGTCCTCTGGTAACCCTGCACCTACCGGCCTCATGAACTTAGGGTGCCGTGGGGCAGCCATGGCCTGTGTTCTTAAGCAAGGCGTGGCAGAATACTTTGACGCGCCGGTCCTCAGAGCTCCAGGGTCGTGTCCTATGGACGAGTCGCTGGATTTCATGTCCTGGGTTGTCTTATCCATTCTCCCTAGTGCCCATCCCATTTAACGTTATTGAGGAAATGGGAAGGTGGATCAATGAATAAATACGGAAGTGTGGAGTGCCCGACCTAGAAGCTGCCACGTGGCGGGGGCGTGGGGGAGAGCTGCTACAGAGCCCATTTTGGGTCTGAGATTTGAAGGAGCCGTGATCTTACAGACACAGTACTTGCTTGGGGAGATGACAGAGCACACAGCAAGTGTGGCCACTCAAGCATGAGAGGTCAGGGAACGGGCACAGAGTGTCACAGCCAGAAGGGACAGCAGAGGACACCTGCTCTGTCCCCTCCGCGGCTGAGGAGGCTGTATAGAGAGGAGGGTTTGCACGGGGCACCTCGGACCCAGGCCTCTAGGCTTCCCTAATCCCCTTTGCAACCTGCTCAGTTGGGTCCAGCTGACCTCAGTCCCTCACTGTGCTTAGCCTCCCGTTTGTATTGGCATCTGTGTTCTGTCTGCACAGCGGGATCCCTCTTGACTCCTCCGACAGTGTAGGGGGGAGGAGACCCCCTTTGCCAGCTCGCCCTCACTCGCGGTAGCCTGCGCTCCGTGGGTGTTGCCGGGCATCGAGCCAGCCCGCCACCTAATGTGTGTTCATGTGTGGGAACAGGCCCAGGCCTTCGTTTGCACAAAGGGTCTGAGTGTCCGTGCCCTGTGGTACACCTCTCCCTCTCTATTGAGCCCACACAGAGGACACGGGGACTCTTCCATTGGGCCTGTGTCCTTGCTGACTGTCATGAATATTTACTGGTGCAGGAAAGCGATGAAATGCCTTTCTTCCCTGCTCTGAGATCAAACTCTCTAAAAGAAGCTTTCCCAGAGTTGGCACTCTGTGACGATGGTACTAAGAGAGAAGACAATCACAACCTGTCTGTGCCTCCCATGTGCCGGTCACCCACCACGGCACAGCTGGGTGACCTGCGGGGAACCTGGTCTGCATTGTTGTAAGAGCGAGGGCGCTCCCTTCCCAGACGGACCGATGGAAGCACCTCTGTTTTAACATTCCCTTTTGGGAGAGCGAGGCCCACAGACACCCAGTCACTGTCCCAAGTTCAGCATGTAGGAAGGCCTGGGAGTTAGGTTTAGGTTTAGGCGGCCTGGCTTCCAAATATGTGCCCTTCACCCCGTTCCCTGTGTCCTTCAGACGACAACTCAGTGAGGCACCATGGATGCTCCCCCACTCCCCGCGGAGGAGATGTGGACCACCAGGGCTTTCCCAGGTCGGCCTCAGAAGAGGAGTGTTCACATACTCAAATAGAATCATTGGAGAACAGAGCAAATGCTCAGTGTTTCAAAGGGTCTTCAGAACTGGAACGAAGCCACAATTTTGCAGGTTCTGCAGGGATGGATGGCGGAATCTACCCTAGCACAGGACCTCTGGGCAAGAGAGGGGCTGTGTGTGCAGCTGAAGGACTGGGCCCCGGGACCAGACAGGTGTGGCAGTGTGCAGCGGGGGTGGGGAGAAGGGTAAAGCAGTGGGCCTTAGGGGACTCACAGCTTGCAGAGACCTGGTCACGGACAGCTGGGTCTCCACAGTCAAAGTGATGGCAAACGAGTGATGATAAATGAAAACTCTAATCTTCTTTGGCGCCAGGAATCAGTAGGGAGTGGCAAGGACTGTGGCCTATGGTGGCACATGGCCCCCCTGGAAGAGACAGCTGCTACTCAGTGGTAGTCATGTGGGACTAGGGACCGAGTGTCCTCATATTTTTTTTTTTGAGAGAGAGAAACTATAAATCTAGATTTTTATGTGGAAAGATTTTCAATGTGATTTTTAATGTGGGCTCCAAAGTTTGAAATTTTAGGTTCGCCTGCTGCCCCTGAGCTAGTTTGTAAACTCCACTGTGGAGGATGGTGTCCTGTGCTGTTAGCTCGGGTCAATTCCAGGGTGAGCCGAGCGCTGGGGACAGCCCACACACAGCCCCTCAGGGCACATGGGGACAGCAGCAGGTGGCCGTGGGGCCAGGAAGCTGTCCTTTGAGAACTCCCTGAATCCCAGGGACCAAGAGGACCCCAAAAGACTGACACTGAATTTCTGCCTATTAGTGTATGGGTGGTTTTAATCTAAATTGCAGGAATCAAAGGGCTTCGGCTGTTCTTGGTGTCCTGAGTGAGCGAAAGCAAGTGATTCATGCCACCTGCAATGGTCCTCTTTTATCCCTCACAATGGCCCTGAGAGCTAGAAGCAAACACATGCTGTTAACAGATTCACATAAGCTAACTGGCCCAAACGGACACAGTAAATGGGGTGGTAAATACATACATGGAGTCAGGTGCACCGGGTTCCTTGGCTCAGGAGCCATATGGTTGGAGGCAACTTCTAGCTCCTGAGCCTCCATTTTTTTTTTTTAATATTTTATTTATTTGACAGAGGGAAACACAGCGAGAGACGGAACACAAGCAGGGGGAGTGAGAGAGGGAGAAGCAGGCTTCCCGCCAAGCAGGGAGCCCGACGTGGGACTCGATCCCAGGTCTCCGAGATCATGATCTGAGCCGAAGGCAGTCGCTTAACCAACTGAGCCACCCAGGCGCCCCGTGAGCCTCCATTTTTTGTCATTCTTGGTGAAGCAATACGTATTAGCTGTGTTATAGGAAGCAATTATTTAATGTATGGAACGTGCTTAGCCCCATGTCTCTCCCCTAATGAGAACTCAATGAATGTTAGCCATCACTGTGTCCAAGAGCAGGTTTCAGATGTTGAAGGCTGCAGAGCCATCATCTGAGACACTCCGTAAGAGTAAGACATGTGCGATTGCCAAGGGTCAGGATGAGAACATAGGATAGCTCATTCGGACTTTATACATCCATTACATGTTGAAATGATAATACCTTGGGTATCGTGGGTCAACTAAAACCTGTCATCAAAATTAATTTCCCCTGTTTGCTCTTACTTTTCTCATTTGGCTACTAGAAAGTTTGAACTTTGTATGTCACTCACAGGAAATATCTATTGGATAGCACTAGTCTGGAACCTGGAGGCAGAACCTAGGGCCTGACTTAGAATAGGCCCTCAAGAAATGTGTGTCAAATGGATGAATGAATAAATAACTTCCATAGATTTCTCAGGCCTTCATCTTCTCACTTGAGTCATATGCCCTGCCTCAGGCTCCCCTGCCCCTACACTGAATGAGTGACTGGCACAGATTCTCAGCTGTCATTCATCATTAGGCCCTCCCACTCCCACACCCCATGGAACAGGGGAAAAGACCCTAAGGAATGGAGGACCTTGAGAAGAACACACACCCAGCAAATGGCAGATCAGAGTGGGGAACCAGAATGTCTGTGCCAGAGCTGGGCATTTAAACACTACCTCACTTGGCCAGGGAAACTTAGGTCTTCTTAAGCATGTGTTCATAAAGGCAAGTGGAAATTCTCAGGGTGAAGCAGAGCAAGCAGTGAGTTACGTGGGTTCTATCCAAAACATGAGCTCTCAGATGACTCTGCCATCCTTCTCTCTGAAACCTTGACCCCAGATTAAGGTCAAGCCTGGCCTCCACCACTCACCCCTCTAAGAAGCATTGAGGTTTAGCCCTTTCAGACAAAAATCAACAGTACTCTCACTCGGGCATTTTGTCATGTACTTAAGTAAAAGGGTCTTGGCGTGTCCTTGTAATAGTGATAATGGTATTTTTTAAAAAGCCCAAAAAGCTGGCAATAGCTCTCTGGAAGTCTCTGAAATTCTTAATATTATTGATCCAGAGAGGCTGCCAGTTGGCATTTGCTGGATTGTTTCTTCCTCCCAGTGCCACTAACATACGCACACACACCACCTCCACCACAACCGAAGTGCAGAGTCAAGGCCCAGGGACCGTGTGCTAGTCAGTAAGAGATTTTGAACAGTACACTTAGAGTCAATTAAAGTCAAATGTGAGATAGTTACACGATGTCACAAATACTTGCAGGGAGGAGGGATGAGAGACAAGTGGCAGAACCAAATAAGAAGAACCAGAGTATATAAGAATGCCAAAAATAGAAGAAGAACGTAAGACAGGATTTTTTTTTTCAAGTATGGATCACTTTCTCAAGATAGCCATGAGTCTCTCTCTCCTATTTCTTTTTTCTTTTTTTTTTTTTAAAGATTTTTTATTTTATTTATTTGAGAGAGAGAGAGAGAGAAAGCCCAAGCAGGGAGGAGAGGGAGAAGCAAATGCCCTGCTGAGCAGGGAGCCTGATGCGGGACTCCATCCCGGGACTCTATCCCGGGACTCCAAGATCATGACCTAAGCTGAAGGCAGTCGCCCAGCCAACTGAGCCACCGAGGTGCCTATTCCTTCCTAAGATCTCGGAGCACTTCACAGGTCACATACACTGGAGCCCAGCCCTGAGTAGGCATGTGGGGGAACAGAAGCTGGCCTTTCAATGGAGGGACAGTGACAGGGGCTGCCCTGAGAACTCAGAGCAGACCTAGAGGAGAAATAGAAGTCAAGCCTTGAACATCACGTCTACTCACATGCTGGCGACCTGCCGTTCCCCAGACTTGGCGACACAGGAGGAGGGAGCCTCCATTCCCACTCTTGAGGATCTGAGAGTGGTGCAAAATGTAGAACAGAAACAGCTAATAGTCAAGGGAATGCAGACTAAATCAAGTTAATAGCGAGGCGCAAGTAGACAGAGAGCAGATGTAAGTAGCAGGGGCTGCTGGAAACATGGCTTCTAGCAGAGGGAAGAACTGAATTTTAAAGGCGGGCGAGGATGTTATTTGACTACAAAGAGGATGGAGCCTCTTGATTTGGGGGTAGGCACTTGAGGCCTCAGGGGCCCCATGGGAGAGGTGGATTTGGTGACCATCCTTGCTGGGGACCAAACAGAGTACCTGGGTGGGTAACATCCTCGAAGTTGCTTTTTAGACTTTGTTTTATGCAAGTTGGTAATGGAGAGCTTGGACAGAGGGAGGGGATTGGACGGGAAATCATCCTTTGGGTCATGGCTGTTGCTGGTGGCCTGGCCATCTTGCTTAATCAGCACTGTTTTGAAAAACAAACAAACAAACAAAGAAACAACAAACAAAAACAAAAACCTGCATTTATCGTTGTCAGGACTCCCACCACTGTGTTTTGCCCCAGCCAGGAGGTGGGGTTGGGTGGAGTGGGGGCTGGGGTGCTGAGCTGTGGAAACTAGATTGGGCCTGCTCCCTGAAGGTTGTCTCCCTGCCATCACGATGAACGTGACACAGGGAGCCAAAGTGGGGCAAGTGGAAGAATGGATCGCAATAGACGAAACGTAGCAACCTGTGAAACTCAGCAAACAAGACTACATCAGCAGTGAAAGTCAATGAGGCAAACACCATCTGGCCCTGAAAATGAATGGAGCGAGAAAGGATGGCCTCGCCTCCTGGGGATTCGTACTCCAACTAGGAGAGGAGTTGCATTCATGCCTGCTTACACCGACCAGCGTTGGGGGGCAAGTGTTCCTGCGTTTCTGCAGAGCAGGATGTCAGGGAGGGACTCCTTCTCCTTGGTAATACATCAGAGCATATTTTCACCTAATGGAAACTGTCTGGCAGCAAGGAGTTCTAGTAGCTGCTTCGTTTCCATCTCGCCACAGAGCAGGATGCAGGGATTGGAATATAGTGGAGCTGTCCAGGGAGGGACAGGCACCATTGGCTTGCGGTCCACTGGCTTGCACCTGACTGCTTGCATTCTCTCATCCATCCCACCATTCATTCATCCCTCTCTTCCTCTCCTTCTCCCCATCCCCCTCTTCAGTATGTCACTCCCAAATGTTTGCCAGCCTGCCTCCTCTGAACTCTCCTCCATGTGGCCGACAGAGCCTCCTTGCAAGCCCTGATCTGCTCCAGTACCCCCTGACCTTCAATGACTCCCCATTGCTCCCATGAGGTGCTCCCCAGGCTGGATCCACTGCCACCCAGCCTGCCTCGTCTCTCACTTCCTCATCCTTCCCCATGCCCGAGCCAACACCACATTCATGCCCAACTCTTACTAATGAGCCACCCTGCTCCATGCTTTAGGGTCTTTGCTTATGCAAAGTCATCATCCTGGAGCATTTTTTCCCTTTTGTCTTCTCCCACATATCCTTGCCTATATGTCTGCTGATAGTGAAATATAAAGATGTGTCAGTCATCTCGCCTGTGGCAGGGGCATCACCGATGCAGGCCAGCAGCTGCCCCGCTGGACTGACCACCATGTTGATGCCAAGGCCTTGAGTTCCATGGGCTGCTTGCTCCCAGCCAACAGCTAGGCACAGGTGGGTCATGAAGGCAGCCCCGTCCAACGAGATATGAGATTCCTCCAGCAGACAGCTTTGGCTCAAGGACTCCTCACTGGTCTGGCCACACCTTTCTTGGAACTTCCCTGACATCTGAGACTCTTTCTACCCTATCCTCCTTTCCTCACTGGGGTCAGGCCTGTACTGTGGTCTGAGGGCTCTTCCTCACACACTCTGCTCCCTGCACCAGTGAATCCCATGACTCTAACCCTCTCCGTGCATGGACCTGAGCTAGTGTACCAAATTAGCCTCCTCTTTTCTTGAAGACTTTCCTAACTCGCTCGGGTAGAATTGAACCTTCTCTCCTGCACACCCTCCTCTCTGCCTTGTGCATACTTTTCATGATTGCACCAACAGCCCTTCACTAGAAGGTTCTGTTCTATATGCCTCTCTTCTCCTCCCAGACTATAGACTCCAGGAGGCCAAGGAGTTCACTGTCTTTTTTTTTCCCCCCTCAAGATTTTCCCCCCTCATGTTTCTCTCTCTCTGTGAAGAGAGAAACACAGCTAGAGAGGGAACACAAGCAGGGAGAGTGAGAGAAGGAGAAGCAGGCTTCCCGCTGAGCGGGGAGCCCAATGCGGAGCTCGATCCTGGGACCCTCGGATCATGACCTGAGCTGAAGGCAGCCGCTTAAAGACTGAGCCACCCAGGCACCCCAGAAGTTCACTGTCTTATTTATCTTTTTAACATTACTGCCTAATACAATGCCTGTTATATTCAGATGCCCCATAAAGGTTTATGAAAGGAATAAATGATATATTTCTTTATTTAATGATCAGTTCCCATTGTCCTAGACCATGTGTAAGGTAGAGAGATTAATGAATCGCAATCCCGGACTTCAAAGACACTCCCAGGGTGGCTGATGGCATCAGCAGGCAGATCACTGTTTTATAAATGAGAACGGAATTGCTGCTATCAGAATGGTATGAGCAAAATGAGATAAGAACCCAGGGAAACCCATGATTGATTCTTATGTGTGGGGGCAGAAGGAGGAGGCAGCAGGGAAGGCTTCCTAGAGAAAGTAGGATTCTGAGTGGGCCACATGCTACCTGTGGGGTTTATGCACAAAGAGTATGAGAGGAAGGGCCTGGCAGGCCAGAGAGACTGCACGCATATGGGCAGAGAAGGATGCTGTGATGAGGTGGCTATTTTGTTAATTTTATTGTGAAAATTTCCCAATTCTATTATGAAAATGTTGAAACACCCAGAAAAAGCACATGCCTCACTTGTGCCTTCCCTTCTCGGTGTGGCTGCTGCTGGAGAACTCTTTGTTTGTTTGATGTTTGTTGGTTTTCTCGGCCTGATTCCCCAGGGTCTCCATCTGCCTCCGAGCCCAGAAAGTAGCCCTCCCCGGCTTTGTTGCCGGCTTCTCCACATTGTCAGTTTCCTTGAGTGACTTTCCCAAGTCACATCTGGCGCCCGGGAGGCCGGACACTCGGCAGCCTTCAGGGGCTGTGCCCAGAGGATTGGCGGGCTCCTGCAAACAGAGCCCCAAGGCTCCCAAGGGCTGGAGCCTGCACTGGGCCTGGGGAGGTGGCGCTGGCATCGTTCGCTCTGTCCACCGTCATCTGTTATTACAAGGTAGAGTGCGGCTGCTTCTTGAAATCTCCTGCCTGGGGAGGATTTGGAAGGCGGGGAAAGAGAAGCAGGCAGAGAGGGGGAGAGAACGCACTAGCAGCAGGCTGGGTGCTGCTGAGCCTGCTGGCCGGCTTTGCCTACAGCTCCGTTAGGGTAGGGCTGGGCCAGCAGAGGCCACTCTCACAGACGCCTGGCTAGATGCACTTCGTGCTCTCCGCCACACAGGCTCTTCTCTTGAATGTTTGCTGGCAGCAAAAATTCCCCATCTCCGATTGCTGCAGAGGCTTCTCCAAAAAAACCTCTGGTCTGGAGGCCCCTGGCCAAAGTGGAGGTGGGGAAGGCCACTCCTGAATTCAACCTGAGATCCTCCTCCCTGCCCTTGACCTCCACTGGATCGGCAAATAAACCCTCAACTGCAAATATCCTTACTTTTAGACCTCCCTTATCAGAGAACTACAGAAGCACAGAAACTTGGAAGCCTCTTGGGTTCCTTTGCCTCATCCCCCTGCAGGGCAGCTCTTCCTCCAAAGCAAAGTTCTCAGGAAAGATGGGCAAGGATTTCCTCCAATGACAAAGCACCTGTTTTCTAGAAGGCTTCTAATCTTTGTTTTTAGTAGTTGCTTGAAATTTCATTCTGTATAATATGTACCATAATTTTAAAAATGACACAAAAATCACACAGAGCCATCCTTATTATTAAAATGCAAACAACACAGAGAGTAAGTGTGCTCTTCAGAGTCCCAAACTCATCCTCTCCCAGAAATAGATAATTCCAATCAGCTTGGTGGTATCCCTTCCATATGCCTTGGAACATGGCATTTTTAAGTTGAACTGAGGGTGGGGTTCTTCTTTGGTTCTTCTATTCATATGTGATCGCTGTGCCTGTCATTCTGCAGATTTTATTTTCTGGTTGATGGCATGACTTTGAGCTCTGTCCCTGTCAGTCCTTCAAGGGCTATGACACTCTCTCCGATGTGGATGGTACCCCAGGGTCTCAGTATCTCATACTTCATCACTCCCATGTTGATAGACAGTTTTTTTCCCAATTTGTTTCATGATTACAATGATATCGCTCTGATCCTCATTTCCCAAGCTCCTTGAGAAGGCAACATCTGCTACTCTCTCTCTAGGAGAATTCCAAAGAAATAGAATCCCTGGGTTTGAAGGGTATGTGCATTTTAAATTCAATAGAATAATACCAAATGGCCCTCCAAAGCAGCACACTAATTTATCTGCTTACCCACAGGGTAGGGCAGATGCGCTGGCCAGCCTCCCCGACCATCCATTCTGCTCCCCTTTTCCCTTGGTGCAATCCACAGCAGGAGCTGTAAAAGACAAGTGAACACTTTCCCAGCTTCTCCAGCAGCTAAGTGAAGACATGTGCGTGAACTATGTGAGACATTTCTGGCCAGTGTACACACACACACACACACACACACACACACACACACACACAAAAGCATCCAGGAGTGGAAACATGGTTCTGGGTTTGCTCTCCTGATGAGAAGGAAAGATGTGACCAGGGCCACCCTTGTCCTTTCTCTCTTGCTTTGAGCTATAGTTGCCCACTTGAGATGGTGAGGTTATAGCCACAGGTGACAAATAAACATGGTAATGATGCCAGAGCAGAAAGAGCGAGCCTGGGTCACTCAGCCCAACCAACGGCAGCAGTCACCTACTCTGGATATCTCATTACAGAATAAATAAATAGATAGATAGATAGATAGATAGATAGATAGATAGATAGATAGATAGATAGATAGATGAATGAATGAATAAATAAATAAATAAATAAATAAATAAATAAATAAATAAATGATTTGTTTAATTGTTTAAGCTCCCGCCAGTTGGGTATCTGTTATTACTTGTGCTTGAATGAAAACCGAAGTGAGACACAGTGTTGGTGACAGGTACCCATATTTGCGTGGATTTAACCTCGCTTTTTATACATTATTGTAATGGTACAACTTTCCTATTACTCTGTTGAACAATAAAATGGTGTTAGCAATAACTTATTCACTGTCAATTTTATATGCATTATCTTTAATATTACAAAGGTCCTGAGAAACAAATTATCTCTATTTTAATAAGGAATCAAAGACTGGAAAAGCTAAGTTCCTCACCCACAAGGCAAGGGATTCTGGTCTGGTTCTGGCTTCTTCTGTAGGTCTGCATTCATAAAGTGCAGAACCAGGGTGTTCTGAATCCAGTAAGATCAAAAGCACTAGCGATAAGGAGGCACACATGGGGGCACATCCTACCTATATAGTCAATGCCAAGGATAATGGGAGCCCCTTTGGTGTTGGCCAGTGGGTCAAGATCTTGCTCCCAGGTTTGCCTCCACCTCCTACCATGTATCCTGGCACCCTGGCTCTGTCCGATAGCCTCATACCTGGGTCTTTCCCATTCCTAAGCCCTTAAGTCAGAGTTCTGATTAAGGTCCTTCTTACTTTTCTCTTTAGGTCCTCTCGTTGTCTCCTCCAAAGCAAAGTTAACAAAATTTTAAAAAGATACTGTTTAAAAGAACGCTCTCTGCATGCATGTCTGTGCATATAATCTTCTTCCTTAACCATTGAATACCCCTGAACAGATTCCTAAAGATATTAGGGGAGAATAATAGTCGCAAACACCATCATAATGTAAATTTGGGACCTAATCAGTAGGAGAGAGAAGCAACTTATTCTGGTTCCCTTGGCCCCTCAGTCAACGTGCCATGGATTTAAGCCAAAGCTTTGTCTTGGGATGTATGGAAATCTTTGTGTTCATTGATTTTTTTTAGTTTCAAATGACATACACATAGCTCAGACTAATGTAAACAGAAATCCAATTAATCAGCAAATGTGCTGGAAAATCTAGGAAGTGAAAGGACGGGCTCAGTCGTGGATCCTAAGCAGTCAGGATGGTCTCTCTCTCTCCCGCTCTTTGTGTTGTGCATCTCTGTTTGACCTTGATCTGAAGACAGGTGCTTCCCCCGTGGCAGAAAGTGGGGCCTTTTGTTTTCCCAGACATCCAGGTTCCTAACAACTATAGTGGAGGAAAACAGTGTCTCCCACCAGCTCTGATGGAAAAATCCCTTCGAAGACTTGGATTGGCTTTGGGCACGTGCCCATTTCTGAACCAATTCCTTTGGACCAAGAAATAAGATATTTTGGTCATCTAAGCTTGAGTCACAGTCCCACTGCTATGGCTAGAGTGGCTTTAGGGGTTTAGGCCTACCTAAACCATGCATTACAGGGGAAAGAGGGTTTCTGTGCACTGGATGAACCAAAGCAACAAGTGTCCACCAAAATGACATGACACAGTACTTCAGCCTTGAGGCTTTGAAGTGGGGCTAGGTAGGTCTTAAAAAAATGTCACCATAATTCACTAGGCAGCTGTAGGCTCTCACATGTTCAGGGATGTGGCAATTCCAGAATTTCTACATCTCTCTCTTTTTTAGAGATTGTACGTATGTATGTATGTATGTATGTATTTAAAGAGTCAGGGGAGGGGCAAAGGGAGAGGGAGAGAAAGAATCTCAAGCAGACTCCCCACTGAACATGGAGCCCAACGTGGGACTTGATCTCACGACCCTGAGATCATGACTTGAGCCAAAATCAAGAGTCAGATGCTTAACCAGTGAGCCAGCCAGGCACCCTCTACATCTCTTTTTTGAAAAGATATAGCAGCCTGTCTTGGAGGGTGTGGAGGGTCCCCCTCTCAACTAGTCACCCCTTGGAATGGCCTCTGGCTGGGACAGAGTGGTGATATCCTAAATTCAGCCTCTACACAAAGGCTGCTTAAACCAAGTGACATTCCAGAGCTTGGGGGGCTTGAGAGAGACTGTCGTCTTCTGCTCATCTCTGCCGTTTCTGAGGAAATGCAAAAAGCAGCTCAGTCAGCAGGCCTGGACTCAGGGTCACTGTCTTTGGGTCAAATGCACATGCTTGGCTGTGATCCACCTGGCTAAAAGAACACAACACAACCCTCCACCTGCTCCATGTGGACCGCAATCCCACCACTTACAGAGTTTTTGCTTAAAAATGATCTCCTCCTAAAAATGCTAATTCCCCAGGAGAGAGAATATTGTTAATTTGATTATTTACAGTTAGTAAGAGTGAGCTTGTCAGGCCCTTTCCTGAGCAAAGCTTTTTTTGATGAGAAATGCAGAGCCTCTTACTAGAGTCTAGTAACAAGGCAGTGAGACCCTTGAAGATAGTTGTATCTGGTATTGGAGATGTCCACCTCGTAAGAACCTTCCACATAACAATTTCTCACTAGTGGTTTTGATATGAATACTTTCAAGTTACCTTCAGATTCCCAGTAAAGCTATCATATACACAACTGTAAGTTGTAGTATTTGGGGTGGGAGGAAGAGCCAAGGAGGGGGAATACTGTCTGTCATTTGGGCTGGGTTTAACCTAGAGTTACAGTGAAGAAGTCACTGTAAGATGGAACAGAAACCCTGAATTCGGGAGGTTCTGGTAATTGGAATGGGAAGAAACGAACAAATTTGAAGATCCAAATTACTAAGAATCCTGCTGAGGGCATCATCCTTCCTGTAAGATGGGGGATGGGGGATGTTCCAGATGACGCTCACTGACTCTGAGGGACAGGTGATGCAGATGGCATCTGGTTCACTCATTTCCCTCCCATGCTCCTCAAATCAGGGTAAACCTTTTACAGTGTGTTCCCACTTTCCTGAGAGGCAGTATAATGTAGCAGCTAACAACCCAGCACACAGGACCAGACTCCAAAGGTATAAATCCCAGTGTGGCTATGTATGGCTACATGACCCCAGCCCAGCATTAAACTTCTCTGGTCCTCAGTTTTCTCATCTGAAAAATGGGTGTAATAGTAGTTCTCAACTTGTCGGTGGTTTGGGGGGAATTCAATGAGTTAACAACATGAACATAAAAAGTTCATGATGAGTTATAGCATATGGAAAGTGATACACATTTTTCTCTTTTTATTATTCCCCCAAAGTGACTGGGGGAAAGGGCAGTATCATCAGAAGCAGAACCGGAGTCTCTGCTTCCTTAGTTAACAGACCCAGAAGCAGAGGACTGCCCCCCCCCGACCCCGGTCAGAGAGGACCCACCCCCCCCAGGACCGTGGATACCCTGACAGTCCTGGGTGCTGTGCCTCTCGTTACTGGCAGGGCCTCGGGTACACGCAGAGCACCAGCCTGGGACCAGCACCAGGGGCGTGGAGGCTGCTCTGCTTTCGGGACTTTTCCCTCTCAGATGAAGAGGGCACAGACACAAGGTAAGCCTGCTTCCTTTTCTTCCCGAAAGCCCCCTGACCATGGCTCCTCTTCTTCCCTGTTTGTTTACTGAGGCTTTGGGTCAAAACTGAGTGCAATGGTGAGGGGTTTGGTACTTGGTTATGGGTTACCTGTTTAAAGAGGAGGGAGTCCCCCAGGCAACCAGTGGCCAGGGGCCAAGAGGGTTATGAGGGCTGCGGTTCTCATTGGGTTGGAACTTGGGCAGGAAGAAAGCCTTAAGCCCGGTGGATTCTCATTCCCTGATGGGCTGGGTGAAGAGTGGAGAGGAGATGCCTCTGAGGGGGGAGAGGAAGCAGGAAGGACTTGTGGTTCCCTATGGGGCCACAGGTGGGTTCTTAGCTTAGCAGCTGGCCACCAACCCAGCACGGTGAGCCTGGACTCAGATTGCTTAGAGTTATCTTGGAGGGTTATCCAATTGTCCATGGCTCCCAAGCACTTCCCAGTTTTCAGTTGTCATTCTGCCGATGAAGGTGAGTGGCAGGAGGAGGTTTACCATGATATCACTGCTCTCGCCTCAGACCCTCACAGGTGAAAATTGTTCTTGATTGCTTATTATTAGAGAACAGGGTATGAGAAAAGATGAGGAAGATTAATGCAAAATGTGTTTCCCCCCTGGCTCCTAGCTTTCTCACCTCCGCAATATCATGAATTCCGCTTATAAAAGCAAATCATTACTCTTAGGAGGTGGTTATTATTATATGCAAACCATACCCCTACCCTCTGCTACAAGTCCTTAGATCCAGTGGGCAAAACAACAAAATAGCAGCAGATTATCTCATAGACTAAAAAATTTTAGATTTTCTTGTGTTGTAAGATGGTGACAGATTTGAGTTTTGACAGACAGGGACAGGGTCTCAGAATGGTGGGGTCCTCCTAAATTTTGTGTCTGTGCTTAGAGCCCCCCAGTCTATCACTCTGCACCACTCCCTTGGAACCAGGACCAAAAACCTAATCTCCAAATACAGTATTTCTTTACTTTTTTTTTTCCTAGAAGGAGATTACTCTGTGATCTTTCATGGCCTGTTGTCCATAAACATATGGCTGAACTGTGTCCATTGTCCTTTCAGAATTCCCCAGTACCCAGATATAGCCAACTTTCTATTATATATGCATCCATTCAACTATGGTATGATCTGGACAGAATTCAGAATTGTTAGCTGTTTGGTTGTTTGATTGATTGGTTTTGGGTGTGTTTTGTTGTGTTTTTTTTGGCAGGGGACAGAAATAGTTTACAATTATTTATCCCCAATTTCCCCAACTTCTGAAATTTTTCTGTAGACCTCCACCCTGATGACCTCCCTGCACCAGGCTGATCCAGATTTCCCTTAAATTGATGTCATTTGTCCTGCAGAAGTAGAGTGGAGTGGATTGCCTGAGATTGAATTTTGTCTGATTATGGCCTCATTACTTCACCTCTTTGCCTCAGTGTCCACATCCATAAAACGAAGGTAATAATAGTATCTGCTTCATCAGTTGTTGGAGTATGAAGAGTGTTGATACATATATAGTGGTTAATGTGGTGCCTGACACATACTGAGAGCATTAGGTAGTGGCTACTATCTTGTCCCATGCCTGGGGCCATACTTATGGATGACATACAATGAATTCCATGAAGTCTAGACATTGGTGGCATAAAGGGTGATTTGGACATTTGGCAGGAGGCAATGGTCTCTGGTTGTCAGGGTGCACTTCTACTAGCTCTTCAGGGTGCATGGAAAATATAAAACCCAATCCATTCATCTTTATACCTATAAGTTCCATTTCCCAAGGCACAGGGAATCTCCCAGCCTATTGGATAGAAAAGTCAAAAGCTAACATTTCAGGGTACCTGGTGGCTCAGTTGGTTAAGCGACTGCTTTCAGCTCAGGTCATAATCCTGGAGACCTGGGATCGAGCCCCAGATCAGGATTCCTGCTCAGCGGGAAGCCTGCTTCTCCTTCTCTCACTCCCTCTGCGTGTGTTCCCTCTCTAGCTATGTTTCTCTCTGTCAAAGAAATAAATAAAAACTTAAAAAAACAAAAACAAAGCTAACACATCTTTTCTAATCTGGGTAGAGAAGTCAAAATCTGACATTTCCTTTCTACTCTGATTGATCTTGAGAGCCAGAGGGTTTGAGTTGACAAAGAAGGAATGTTTCCAGCACGCTGAAGGTACTCCCGTATTCTTTCAGGAGAGTTTTACTTATTCAGAATGTTTTTTAAAAATTTAAAGATTTATTTATTTGAGGAGAGAGTTGGAGGAATGGGTAAAGGGAAAGGAGAGAGAAAGAGTCTCAAGCAGACTCCCTGCTGACTGTGGAGCCCAATGTGGGGCTCAATCTCATGACCCTGATCATGTCTTGAGTTGAAATCAAGAGTCAAACACTTAACTGACTGAGCCACCCAGGCGCCCCTCATTCAGAATGTTTATTAAGCACGTGTTGTGTGCCAGGTATTACTGTAGGTGCTGGCAGTAAACAAGACCTGACAAGCTTCAGAATGCTATTAGAATTTCTCATCAGTCTCCTCTTCTTCATTCAGTATAGCATGTTCTGAATGTCCCCAAATGGCCATAAGATTCTGAAGTGTCCTGTGAATCATCAAAAAAAGATGACATGATGGTCACTATTGTTTTGGTGACAAGCATGTTTTGTTGCATTCTGATATTTTTTGGAAATAAGATAGTCTACCTAACACATTGATATTTTCCATAAATATTGGATTGAACCGAATGGCCCATTCCTGGAATGCACAGAAAAGTAGACATACACCGCACAAGTTACTCATACCATTTTGATGGTTTTCTCTTGCTTGCGTGTTTTCCTCATACGTATTCTTTGGTCTTGCCAATTATTATTTCTTTTCTGACCTGCTGGATTGTGAGCTTCATTAGGGGAGGAAACTTCCTAAGCTCACATCCCACTGAGGACATGCCCTAACCAATGGCTGGCCTGAGGTGGAGGGCCCAGGCAAGTTGAAGCGAGGAAGGGTCTGCTGCCTGGTGAGATGTCAAGCAAGCCCTGTCTCAGACCCCTGCCCTGGGGCTTTTTTTTTTCTGATACTCAGTGGAAAATTATCAGGGGAATGGGGTCTTAACACACCTCTCTCCTGTGGTTCTCTCAGCTTCTCTGAAATGACTCGAGGGGGTAAAAATTCTCTCCAGATTTCTTCAAGCACTAATGGTCTTTGCTTCTAAGAGTCCTGGGCAGAAACTTAAAGAGAGTTTGGGAGTTGGCCCTCTTTTTTAACTTGAAAGACTCCATCCACTGGGAAGCCAGCGAGAGGTCAGAGTCACTGGTACACACACACACACACACACACACACACACACACACACACACACACCTGCCCTCTCTGGACCCTCAGAGAAAAATGATTTCTTACAAGGAAGAAGACACCAGGGGTGGCGCCAATGAAGAAGAGAGGGGAATCAATATACCACAGAGGGTCAGCTGGCTGGAGGGAGGAAAACATCTCATATGGAAAAGGACACTAATGATAGGGAAAGAAATTTTATTTTCAAGCTTTTAAGAGAATAATACAAACAACAGAGAGTTTAAAAAAC
>PITA01029189.1:0-18253 GCA_004023965.1 Spilogale gracilis | reverse complement strand
GCATATAGAGGGATCAATTGGATGTCTGCATATACAGTTCTGAAGTTTAGGTGAGAAGACTAGATTAAAATTGAGAGTTTAGAATCATAAAAGTATATACACTATTCATTTCATAGGTATAGTTTCTAAAATCTAGAAATTCACCTTATGGGAATGAATTACCTTTAAAGTATTGATCTCTTCCCACTGAAAAAGTCCAAGCAGAAGTTGAATGATCTTTAGTTACTATAGTAAAAGAACTCATTGGGCAATTCCAAATTTTCCCAATTATTTTCCCAAATTCTTTCTTAGTTATGTAAAAATTGGGAAATTCCAAATGCCAATAGATATGAGCGTTTTTCCCCCATAAAAGTCAATACTTATGTAATTCAGTAAATGTCTTGTTCAAAGACCATGAAGGGAGTTCTTATGTAACCCCTAGAGATAAGGCTCAGATCATATGCAATGTTTAACTGTTTATAGAAATGACAGATGAGAAATATAGTCCATAAAGTAGGAAAGGAGGAGTTGCAGAAGGAGAAGGTAATAGGAGTTGAGAGTCAAATAGATTTTTGTTTAAATCCTGGTTATGCAATTTATCTGCTACTTAACATTTGACTGCATATTTAATCTTTAATTTTTCTCATATGTTATATAAGGGAGATGATATTACTAGTGATGAGAATGAAATATAGTGTCTATAATATGCTTTCATAGTGACTTTTATAAATGTGGGGCCTGGTAATATAAAATGGTCACTGCCACCAGCAGTTCACATTTTATGATTTAGATTAAACAAGTTAAGATAATTGGTACAAAATCAGCATTTTGGATAAAGAGCTTATGTATAAGTGTAGGAGGTAAATTTAATATGTATATATATTTTACTTGAAAATATGAACATGTGGAAACAATTCTTATGAAATTTTTATGGTTGTTTGATACTGAAACATTTTTAAAGCTTATTTACTTACTTATTTTTCTTCCTTGTTATGATTTGTGTAAGTGATGAGAAGTTCAATTTCAGGGACCAAGTGAGAGTAAAAGTCACTAGATTAAGCTTATGGTTAAACATAAGACACTTAGCTACCCCTTGAAGTAGAACCAATATTAAAACACAGTACTGACCTTTAAGGTAATTAAACAAGGACCCAAGCCATGCACAATGTCAGTTTTTCTGTTAATAAGGGGTCCTGATACCAAATCATAGAAAGGCAGGAAAGGAAGAGAATGAATTTGATGTCTTTTTGTCCAGTCTCCTGAAAGGCAGGTTGGAGGGTGAAACTCTGAGATCATAGGACAGGCTCCCAGACTAAAGTTTCCTCCCGACAATCCTTACCTCTCCTTCCTACACCTGTGCTCCCTTCATCAACTGCCTGACTGTCTACACCACAGCAAAAAATTTGTTACAAACCTACACAGTGCCGCTTTGGATTCTCATGCTTGAGCACGCATGTTGGGAGAAGCTGTGTTGAATAAAACTTATATTGCCTTCTCTTCAATCTCGACAATTATTCAATGAATACATTATGATGAGTGCATTGTATCAATCCAAAGCAATCCATACAGTTTGCTGGAGTTGTCCTTACAAGGCTATGGCTTGGCTTATCATGATTAGATCTGTTCTGTTTACTTTGAATTTTCCCAGGTCTGAAGCTTGTTCTTGTTAAGTCTTCAGTGGTAAGTGATACTACCTCTGCACCTGAAATCCATTTAAATTCTCAGCTGCCCATGGGGGTACAACTCAGTCTCTGCATTGTTTTGAAATGACCAGCTCAACTCCCAGGACACCAGGCCATCTAGATAGCTGTTGAATAGTAGCCAATTATCTCGCAGATGTTCCAGCCAGACACTTCCCGGCTTCAGGGCAGGAAATGGTATTTAAAAATGGTGATTTTACTTCTAGATATAGATACATTAGCAGATACTGTATCTTAGATATTCAAGAAAGAGCATGATCTAAAAAATATTTTCATGGGAACCATTCACACAAACAATGAAGTACTTTGGCTAGTTAACACTCATTTCAAGTTAGAAACTTAAGAAAAACTCCCATGTATTTTTCAGTTGTATTTGGGGAGGGGGTTTAGTATGTTTCTGCTGTATTACTTTTTTCTCATATAAGTGTGGATATTTTCCAATTTCTTGCCTGTCTCTAATCAGGATTTCTTAATTTACATGGATCCTAGGACAATAACATTTAGATTTCTTTTTGGGGGGAGTTGGGTATTATCTCCATTCACAATATAGTAGAAACAATGGCACCTACTCCTAAACGAATGTACAGAAAAGCACATATATGCATATCTACAATTTTTTTTACATGTACTTTGCGGGTTCATTGACTGAAAGCCACTCATGGACTTGCTAGGAATAGAAACCTGAAGACTGAGAAAGCAATTAAGAAGTTTTTGCAATAGTTTAGAGAAGTAGCCAGCAACGCTAATGGAAAAGGTGATTAGAATGTTTCAATCATGTTTCTGCAGCATTGCGTAGATGGCCATCCTCAGATTATTGAGACTCTCTTCTGATCTTACATGTCTTAATCTCTGTTTACTCATTTAATTGCCAGATCCCATTGTTGTATTTCTTATGTATTTTTGAAAATGACAATAACACAAATTTTACATTGTTTCAACTTTAAAATTTAAATAAACTGAAGTGAAATAAAATTAAAAATTTAATTTCTCTGTTACACTCCAAGTGCTCAAGAGCCGTATGTCACTGGTAGCTATGGTATTGGAGAACTCAAGTTTACAAGATAAAACTGAAACTCTGCTTTATTATAAAATATGGAAAATGGGGGCGCCTGAGTGGCTCAGTTGGTTAAGCGACTGCCTTCGGCTCGGGTCATGATCCCGGAGACCCAGGATCGAGCCCTGTATCGGGCTGCCTGCTCGGCAGGAAGCCTGCTTCTCCCTCTCTCAGTCCTCCTGCTTGTGTTCCCTCTCTGGCTGTGTTTCTCTCTGTCAAATAAATAAATAAAATCTTAAAAAAAATAAAATAAAATATGGAAAATGGCTTTGGATCAGGGTGCTTCTTCTTGCTGCCCCCACCAGCCTTACAAAATTGCATCAATCCCTAGCAAAGACTTTGCCATTGCCCATGTGTCCTGTATACTCATGCTATTTACCTGAATATCCTTGTCTCATATTTTTGAAATTCTATTCACTCTCAGATATTCATTCAGTATGTTAAGACTCCCATGGTAAATCTTTTTATTCTGCTGTTGCCCCAGCTCGTATCTAAAAGAAAAAAAATTCTTCCTTTATTCTCCCATGAGAATACACTGTTACTGAGTACCTGCAATGGGTATTAGTCTCTTTCAAGTCTGTTTTTTTCCTATTATCCTGTCCTTACAAGGGAAAACCGAAACTCAGAGAAGTATGTTCAAGATCATTTATCTGGAAACCAGAAAAGGAAAAAGAAGCCATTAGTCAGAAATTGCCAACATTTTCTCAATACCAAATGTACAGATCTATCTACATTTTCACCTGCCTTCTCTCTCTCTTACTTTGGAGGGAATTAATCTCCATTATAAAAAGAATTTTTTTTTTATTATTGCATTGTAAAAAATAGTATTTATGTTGCTTTCATAAATGCTCTACACATCACTTTTCACATTATCAAGGACTTTGCTAGTTGCTAGAGTTTTGTTTCATTTGAGAAATAGGAGAAACTTCAGCATTTGTGTACTTCACGATATTTCATCCTCCTCCTCCACTTCCTTCTCCGCTTCTCTTCCTCTTCCTCCCCTCCCTCTACTTTTTTTAAGTTCCATAATATTTTGTTCAAATGTAATGTTGAAGATATAAAAGCTAAAAGCATAAAAGATGATAAAGAAGGAGAATATTTTACCTAAGACCATTGAGCATACCAGTAGTAGAATAAGGACAAAATTGTGCACCTTTTAATTCTTGTTTAGTTGTGGCTTTTCCTCCCAAGGGCCTTAACTCATGAAAAAGCAAACTGTTCCCCTTAAATTTAAATGGGTAGAAATAAGTATCTTTGGAATTTCATCAAAAAAGCTGACAAAGTCTAAGAGTTATAAAAATCAAGTATTTGGTGTGGCTCAGTTGGTTAAGTGACTGCCTTCGGCTCAGGTCATGATCCCAGAGACCCGGGATCGAGTCCCACATCGGGCTCCCTGCTCGGCTAGAAGCCTGCTTCCCCCTCTCACTCCCCATGCTTGTGTTTCCTCTCTGGCTGTGTTTCTCTCTGTCAAATAAATAAAATCTTAAAAAAGAAAAACAGTATATGATGCTAGGTATTGGTGTTTTCAAAATGTAAATTAAATTTCTGAAACCATCAGAACTCAATTATATGTTCAGCAGGGATGAAAGGGGTTACTATATTCCACTGGCCTCTAAGGTGATGTTTGTAGGTTTTTTTAAATAGTTAAAACTTGAATTTTATTTCTTTCTAATGCCTAATGCCCACAAAGTATTTATCATTATGCCTATATAATTTACGTAATACAAGAAAGGGAAAAATGATTAGACATGGGGAGTAAATTACTTTCAGGGTATCCACTTGTTTAAAGTTTTTGCCAACAACTATCTATACTTAACATTTAGCTTTAGTTGTAAACAGTGGTAATTTAGAAAGCACTCATGTGTCCAAATAAATACCCAGATCTTCTAGCCAAACATTTTTATCAGAGTGAAGTGTGTGTTCTGGTTAAAGTCAATGAATGAAAGAAGAATGGGGCCCATGTCAGATTGTCCATAAAAATGTTTTCAGAATTTTCTACTTTATAAATGCTATTGTCCTGCATATGGATTAATAATAAGCAAAAGAGCTTTAAAAAGACAAATAAGATATTATTTTAATTATCCATCAGTAAAACACATTTGTTATTTTATATTATTTAGGATATTGGGGTCAGGCAAAGTGACTGAATATTACTTAGCTAAACATGGGTGATGTGGGTTATCATGTGAGGATTGCCCTGTCCTTAGTGATTGTATAAACCTGGGTCAAACTTTCAATTTCTCAGTTTTAGAAATGTGTGTCCTTCTGTGAGTTTTACTTAGTTACAGCCTTAGATCATCTTCTTTCACATTTGTCCTCTTGGGTACAAAACCCTGCCACTTGATGGCCATTAAAAGAAATGGAATCTAAACAAGCAGAGCATTATTTTAGTTATTTCACTGAAAATACATGGGGTTATGTCCAGTAGGTACAATTGAAACATGAGCTATTGTTTTCGGTTTCCCGTCCCTGTTTTCTCTTTTTGGAGACCAATATATATCCTACCTGCAACATGAACACTGAGGGGCCAAGAGTAGCTCCAGCAGCTCTTTTCATGAGGACCTGCCTTATTAAAGCCTTAACTATCTTTCTAGCCATCAGCTACCCCCATCCCTGATATCCCACCTGCTCTAGAATTCTGGTGAAAATTGTGTCTTCTCACTATGCAAATTCTGGGATCCACCTCTTTTTTTTTTTTTTTTTTTTTTTGAGAGATTGAGAATGAGAGTGAGAAAGCATAAGGGAGGAAGGTCAGAGAGAGAAGCAGACCCCTGGCGAGCTGGGAGCCTGATCTGGGACTCCATCCCCGGACTCCAAGATCACAACCTGAGCCAAAGGCAGTCACCCAACCAACTGAGCCACCCATAACCCTTTGTAGTCCTCATTTTTACTTTTGTTACCAGAAAAATTTCTTTAAGTTGACATTAAGAAAAATCTTTTTCTAACTCTTATACACACACACACACACACACACACACTCTCTCTCTCTCTCTCTCTCTCTCTCTCTGTCTCTCTGTTACTTTCCCTGATTTCTACATTATAGTGGTATTCAGAGGAATGGATATTATACTACATTATACTATACTATACCACAACACATTACAATTTAATGTAAAAAACCAACAGAGCCTTTTAATAGTCTTCTGACTATTCACTTTCCTGTCAGTGAACTGTCCAGACTGACCAAAAAGTTCATTATGCAGTTCTACAAACATTTCTTTAGGGTCGTCTAGGTGCTATATTTTACATGCAAGGAATAGTACCATGAAGAAGACCTGCTTTCTTACCTTGAAGGAGTTCATGGCTTGATGAAAAAAATCACAGATACTACATTTCTATTACTTTACCATTAACAAATCATTAGGCAAAATAATTCTCTCTCTCATCTTTCCAACATCCAGTGAAGGAAACACTCTTATCCCAAGTTTGCTTACGATCACTCCTCAGTGAGCTACTATTGCAACTAGGTTCTCTTTCTGCCTGGCTCTAGAAAGAGTCTTATTAAAAAAATAATCTCCGTGCTAGTGAAGTTAGATCCATGAAATGAAGGAAGGTTGGATTTTTCAGCAATTTCCTCTGAGCCATTCATTCCTGCATCATCATCTAGGAAATCACAGAACCCATGGAAATGATTGTGATCAGGGATAGAAGTACAAGGCAGGGAGAAGTGTGGCAGGACAAACTACAGTGAATATTGTCAGTAGAAAATAGGTCAGGTGAGTAGTTAGAAAAAAAAAAAGTCAGGATTTCCCATTTCTGGTTGCTCAAGTAAGGTGTGTAGAACCTAGGGCAGGCTGCACCAAGATGGGCCACGTTGGCATAAAGGTGATTTCCAGTTAAAAGCAATAGAAACCCGGGGCTCTTAGGTGACTCTGTGGGTTCAGCGTAGGACTCTGGATTTCAGCTCAGTTCGTTATTTCAGAGTTGTGAGATCAAGCCCTATGATGGGCTCAAAGCCCAGAGCAGAGTCTGCTTGAAATTCTCTTTCCCTCTCCCTCGGCCCCCCCTTCTCTAAAATAAATAAAAAAAATCTTAAAAAAAAAAAAAAAAAAAAGGTAATGGAAACCCAACCAATGCAGGAAAGGCTCTCTTCTTCCCTCACAACTGCCTAAATTTACATTGGAAAGGAGAGCCCAGCTGTCTTGTTTTTCCCAAACACCTCCTTTCACCTTCTTGCTAATGAGCTTTATCCTGTGTATATTTTCAGGCCCCTCCCCCTCTCCTTAGCTTATACAAGCTTCTTGTTGCCTCATTGTCTTTGGAATTTCATATCTGTGGATCCTCTGTACCTCTGCCTATTAAATTTGATTTTCTTTTATTAATCTTTTCCATGTCAATTTGACTCTAAACCCAGCTAGAAGGATCATAGGGCAGAGGAAGGCCTTTCTCTCTGACAGTAGTTTGGGAATTGCCACGCCATCCTAACAAGTAAAAGGTTGATCAGACTGAAAAATCAACAACTCTACTTGGATCTGTACGAGTGGGGAGGAAATGGGGCAAACCACCACCCCAGGTTGGAGAGACAAATGAATATAGGGAATCATAGCTTCTTTGAGTCATTAAATGGATCAAACTCCTTTGCAACTGAGATATTTATACTTGCTCTTCTCCATCTCTTTGGGTATTACATTTATTTATCCTTCATATGTTAGCTCACTGCTCAGTCTAGTCTAACCTGCCTTGTTATAATTTCTTGTGGCTTGCTGCTTGAGTGAATGTGTGGGAAAATATTGCTTGTTTTACCTTTCCTTTATGCATGTCACTCACAGGAGCCCTCTCTTAACAAACTCACATCTAATGAGTGCCGCCATTTTGGGCCTTGGACCTTGAATCAATTTCCATTGTATGTCCCGTTTCTGTGTACGAAGTGTTTTCATACATATTATGTCATTTGATTCCATTAATACCCTGTGGAGTAGTCCCTAGCTTTATTATTGTTTTACAGGTTGAGAAAGCTTTAGAAGTTTTCACACCCAATGCTAAATAGAACCCTATATTCTGATGAAGATGCTGGTATCTGCTCGTCAACATGAGAAATCTTGTGTAGTAGCAGTTAGAGATTGTTATGGGAACAGGTATATAACAGAGGAATGAAAAGAAGAGTCAAAGAACGTGTTAACAGTCTAGTTTAAGCTTTCAAGGCAGTTACTGACATGTTTAAATATTGTCTTTTTCATTCTTTAAATCAGTTCCTCAGTAAAAACGTTGCCAAAGTAGAATCAGATACTGGAGATATGTTAAAAATGGAGACCAAAGTGATTTGGGGCCTAAGTAACCTGAATAATTACTTCAATTATTTGTTTTCATTGAGTAGGAAAAGTTAGGTTAAGTTTCAGAGTAAATCCTCTTCTAAAATGTGAGCCATGAGACAAAGAACATTAAGGGCAAAGAGCAGAAAACTCTTCATTAAAGCCTCAAAATACACAGTGACAATAATGAAAAAGACAACTCTTCTTCCACCTCCCTTAGAAGCAGCACTACCACTGACACTCAAAAGAGGTATTAAATAGGAGACAAAAAGTGTTCTAAATATTCTCCCCCAATTTTGATTTCTCAGTGTGATTATAGAAAATAAGAAAATTACTCAGAACAGCTGTGTTGAAATTTCAGATGATTATCAGCTTGGCATTTTTATATCTTTGAAACCTAATCATTCTATGCCATAAGGCTACAGGGACCCCTAAGAACTGGTGGGGCCTCCAGGATTGTAATATCTTTTAAAATGGGAATGTTATCTCCATGTAGATTTGTAATGCAAGAACTAAAGGAAAGCTCATTATAATTTTCTCATATATAATCTTCTCATGGCCATGTGCATATAAGTGATTATAATATTAAATAATTTAAAAAGAGTAGATATTTTAATTTGTAGGTTCTTATTTCCCTTTCTCTCTCTCTGTTTCGTGTGTGTGTGTGTGTGTGTGTGTGTGTGTGTGTGTGTGTAGAGATAACTAATCTTTTTGGAAATGTCCAATATGTTGGATAATAACTATATAGTTTTGGGCATTTTCAACAGTGTTTGACTATAAACCTAGATAATCTTTGGTTTCAGAAAAAGAAATAAGTTTCAAGCAAGATGGAAACTACAGATTGGGGGAAAAAAGGGAAAAAAAACTTTTGCTTAACTGTCAAAGTACAAAATAAATTAGTGGACCTTGTATAATAATTCAGACAACAACTTGCATTCAGTCCAAATAAGTAGGCCAGGCTATCTTTTAATGTAGAGTAAAATTTTTAAGTTTTCAAATAGTTATTTTATCATAAGCTAAATGTAACCTGAAAACTAGTTTAGTCTAGCTTCTCTTGATGTCTTGAAAATATATGTTTAACAATTTCTACAGAAAATATTATCAAGAAAGCCTATTCATACAAATACATGGAGAAACTGTCTTCCATATTTGCTACCATCTTTTGATGCCTGTTGTAGCTGAGTTTTTGACTACGTCAGCAGGCAGATCGTGGTTGAAGTGATACCATATGACTTAGTAGACTGGGTCAGAAAGGTAATGCTGTTTCTCCATTGTTCAGTTAAATACTTGCAAATGGAGACCTGAGTTGCCATGTAAAAATCATACCTGCCCTGAAGCCACCATGCTGTGAGGAACCCAAATCTCCTGTGGAGAAGCCTCAAGTAAGTCCCCATGGCAGCCAGCCTCTCAGCCCAGGTGCCATACATGTAAGTGAGTAAATCTTCATGTGACTGCAGTCCTCAGCCTGCAAGTCATCCCCATCCTCTAGGTTTTCCCAGGGAGTGTCCAGATATTGTGGGCAGAAACAAGTCATTTTTGCTGTTTCCTGTCTCAATTCTTGTCCTACAGACCCCGTGGGAAAAATAAAATGATTGATTAGAGCCACTCAGCTTTAGGTAAATTTTGTGATTCAGCAGTAGTAACTGGAACAATTAGTGCCTGGAATTTTTTCTAGTGACCACAGCCTTCAGACTATAAAGCCAAACAGACTTCCCAAATCTTTGGCAGGCTGCTTCTTGGACGATGTTAGTAAAGAGCAGGAGCTGAGTTTGCAGAAGCAGAGGCGCTAATCCTGCTCTCCCCATGGATGCACCAATAATTTACAAGTGAAAGGGAGACTAGAGGAAAACAATTCATAAGACTGAAGAAATAATTTAATGTTGCTTCAGTTGCCTGATGATATCAGGAAAATGTTTTATGTACTTTGAATTATCTTGATAGTACCTTGAATTCTACTAATTGTGTAGGTATCATCTGATCAGAGCAAATGAAAGAATTTTCAAAGAATGAATGGAAAAGTTCCCATTAGTTAATAAATATGAGTTGGCTCACACATAAGGTTTGGCATAGGGACTAGTGAAATGTGTGAAAGCATTTGGTCTCCAGACACTAACTCCACAGAAACCATTCCACAATAATGAATCTGTCTTCCATATTCTATGACCAATGCCCGGATTTAGACCAGCTCAGTAGAGTGCAAGTAGAAGTGATAGAATTTTAGTTGTGTCATTTGGAAGAAATAGTATTTCTTCTTTTCCCCATCTTAATGATCTAAAGAGAGCAGGAAAAATCCCCTATTTTCATATTCTTCTTCTTCCTTCACTTACTCATTTCTGGAAATCAGCATCACATTTGTTTCCATAATACTATCAATACATGACGAAGTAATTAAAAAGAATTGAGGCAACATTTTGGCTAAAAGAGGATAAATATTCAGGAGTGAATTAATTCATAAACTCACTTCAGATTGACTTCAAGAAAGGACAGAATAATCACTGTGGCTAAAAGAAACTCATTCAAAAGAGCATATATAGTGTTTAAAATGTACCTTTTCCAATTACACAGAAGGAATTATTAATTTATTTGATCATTAAATATAATAGATCTTATTTTTATTCCAGCTGTAATTCTTTGGAAAAAGAAGGCTAGGTAGAATAATGTTTGATTTTCTTCTTCAACTTAGCAATGTCTGCTTCCATAAAGATAAAAGCTATTTAAGTTGTGTGTGCATACACGTACACATACAGGCAAAAAGAGGAGGTAGAGAATTAGTAAAGTGTTCATTTCAGGCTGTGTAGACAGCTAAATTTGACATCATAGGAACACACATTAAACCCAGATTCATTGTAATGAAGTGGGGGGTAAGCAAATTTTCAACTCTGCTTCAGACAACTTGGGTCCCCTGAGCTCTACTAAGCCTGATTACATGTACCAGGCTAACGCAGAACATTAGTGGCTTATGAGTGTAGTGGAACAGGAAATGGCCAGTCCATGGGGTAATGAGTCATCAAACGGAGATTTTATTGCTATGGGACTACAGGACAGAGTCCATCATCAGCTTAACCTAAGGTCAGGCCTCTGTTTTCAGGCAGTACAATGTGCACTTTTATACAGGTAACCTGTATTTTTTCCTCAATTAATTGCATGTTATAGGTATTTTGCAAAATAGACCTTCCCCCCAATTAAATAGGAAAAAGAAGTAGTTAGTTATCTGGTTATTAATTTTGTAGTGAAACCCTTCCAACTTATTTTTCAGCCTGCATATAGTGTGAATGTGTATGTATATATGCATAATTACATACAGAGATATAATACAAACCAACCGGAATGACTTCTGTAATTTTCTTCTATAGATTTAAAGAAGTTTCCTGAGTTAAGAATAAAGCATGCTATTAGGGGAAAAAAAGAATAAGGATTTCTTTATTTTTTATGAATAAAATTATTTATAATAACCCCATGAGTTTCATAAGGATCAATACTGACTTCTATACATTTGTGTTTTGGAGAAAGTTGTGTCAGTCATAAATCTTTTTCCCAACATGGGCTTAACTCAACTGGTTTCAGACATGGCTTGGCAACCCGACTTGCATTCCCATACTGTTTACTCTGTGTACGGACCCAGTATACCCTCCTTTCTCTCACTCAACTGTGCATGTGTTTGACCCAATAAGACTTTTTTTCAACTTCCCCTTCTGAATATAGTCTACTAATAATTAATTAAAAACCAGCTGTCTTTATGACAATGTTCTTTGCTCATTTGAATATACTTTAAAAATAAGTTATTGGAAAATGAAGAAGTGTGGTTTTTTTTGGTTGTTTTTTTGATTTTACTACAAGTAATAGCAGCTGTTAAAAACATTAGCTTTGATCATTAACAGAATGGTACATTCGTGCAATGAAATACTGTATAACATTGAGAATGAACAAACTTTACCTCTTTCCAATAACATGGATGGGTCTCAGAGACCTAACATTGGTCAGAAGCAGTCAGGATACCAAAGACTATATACTATGTAATGAAATTTGTATGTAGTTTAAAAACTAATCTATGATGTTTGAAGGCAAGTTATGTCTACTTTTGGCAAAGTAGTGTATACAGGGGGATGTGTGACTGGCATTTAGGTTGCTGATAATGTTCCTATTCTTCATAATTTGGGCACCACTCACACGAGTGTGTTCACTTTACAAAAATTCTTTGAGCTGTGCATTTATTATTTGTGTATTTTAAATATCTCATATTTTAATAAGAAATTCACAAAATAAACCAAAACCAAAAAACTGAAAACAAGAAAACAGTGTAAGCCTATTTCTGTATCATTTTGGTGCTAATCTAAAGTAATATTCATATTTTTGTATCCAATTTTTGATGGAAATTTTTAAATGTCCTTTTCAAGGCCTTCAAAATGTTTACCTGTATCAGTGACTTCCAGCTGATGTTTGCCATTCATGTAGGTAAATGGTGTCTTCATAATTTCCTGGGCTACCCCCAGTACATTTTTCTAGGATTTTTCCATTAATCTGGGCCACTCTTGGTAGTAATTAAAGCAGGTGAAGTTAGTATGCAGTAGCTTTTTTCCTACTCTTCCTCTGCCTCATCTTATCCTATTCCTTTTCCTCGCACAGTTGCTCATATTTCCTTTCTCCCTTCCCTTTGTAATTTTTCTTCACTTCTTTTTTAGTGCCTTTTTTGATAACTAGGATAACTGTTTGAGTCCTTAGGATATCAGGATCCACAAATCTTCTCCCTTGATGAAAACCTACTTTGCTAATGGTGGATACACGTCATTATGTGTTGGGACCTCCTGGCACCTGCTAGTTTGCGGCCATTAGTGGAAGTCGGCTGGGGTGGCCTCTTGGGCTTCTCTGGAATGCTTCCTGCGAACCTGACCTAGCTGAATCTTCCCGCCCTCGGCTCTTAGCCTGCGGGCAGACTGGTGAACTTAGCCCCACCCACCAGTCCGGCCTGAAATCTGCCTAAGGCCTTAGTGATAGCCACTAATGAGCTCCTATTGGCCTCTCCTACTTCTTTTACTCCCTCCTTTCCTCTCTATATAATGTGTCTCTGACACAATAAAGCTGAGATTGCTGCGCCTTCCTGGCTGACTCAACTCCCGGCTTGGTGTGGTTTCTTTCCCGGTTTCAGGGGGGTGGCCGGGTGGTTGACACTTACCATCTCACTCAGCCCCTGGAGGATAACAGGCTGGTCCAGTTATCCCTCCCCCACACCAGTGTTGCAGAGAGAGCAGCAATTATGCACTTGCCCAGAGCATAGGATGTGTACAACACCAAGAGTGAACTCTGATGTAAACTATGGACTTTGCATGATAATGATGTGTCCCTGTAGTTCATCAGTTTTAATAAATGCTCTACTTTAGTAGAGGATGTTGCTAATAGGGAAGACTATACATGTGTGGAGTTAGGGAGTATATAGGAAATCAGGAAATCTGTGTATCTTCTGCCCAATTTTTCTGTGAATGTAAAACTGCTCTTAAAAAATCTATTTAAAAAAAGCCCTATCTTGCTCAAAGGAAAAATTTCTAACAACATTGCGTATGAGTTAATTGATTTATACCCATTCTTCGTTTTATCATTTATTTATTTATTTATTTAACCTGGAATACCTATTTTGCATTTTGAAAAATTTTCATATAGTTGACAGATGATATTACATTAGTTTCAGGTGTACAACTTAGTGCTTCACCAGTTTTATACATTATGCTATGCCCACCACAAATGTAGCTGTCATCTGACTTCATACAATGGTCTTGTAGTTCCACTGACTGTATTCCTTATGCTGTATATTTTATTTCCATTGACTTATCGTTCCATAACTGGAGACCTGTACTTCTCAGTTCCCTTCACCTGCTTTGCCCATCCCCCTGCTCTTTTGGCAACCATCAGTTTGTTCTATTTTTAGGTCTGATTCTGCTTTTTGTTTGCTTGTTTATTCATTTGTTTTGTTTTTTTAGATTACACATGTAAATGAAATCATACTGTATTTGTCTTTCTCTGGTTTATTTCACTTAGCATAATACTCTCTTGGTCCACCTGTGATGTAACAAATGGCAAGATTTCATCGCTTTTTATGGCTGAATAATATCCATTATGCATATACCACATCTTTGTTGTCCATTTATCTATAGATGGACACTTGGGCTGCTTCCATATCTTCAGGATCGTAAATAATGCTGTAATAAGCCTAGGGGTATGGAATCGATCTTTGGATTAGCGTTTCACTTTGTTTGGGTAAATACCCAGTAGTGGAATTATTGGATCATATGTTTTGTTTGTTTTTCATTTTTGAGGAACTGCCATACTGTTTTCCACAGTGGCATTACCAATCTACATTCCTACCAACACTACACCAAGATTCCTTTTTCTTTCACATCCTTGTCAACACTTATTTCTTATCTCCACGATTCTAGCCATTCTGACAAGTATAAGGCAAATATCTCATTGTAATTTTGATTTACATTTCCTTGGTGATGAGTGATGTTGAGCATCTTTTTACGTGCCTGTTGGCCATCTGGATGTCGTTTTTGGAAAAATGTCTGTTCAGGTCCTCTGCTCATTTTTTAATTGGATTATTAGTTTTTTGGGGTGATGAGTTGCATAATTTCTTTATATATTTTGGAATTAACCCCTTATCAGATATATCATTTTTAAATAAATTCTCCCATTTAGTAGGTTGCCTTATTGTTTTGTTGATGGTTTCCTCTGCAGAAGTTTTTCATTTTACTGTAGTCCCACTAGTTTATTTTTGCTTTTGTTTCCCTTGCCTGAAGAGGTGTAGCTAGAAAAATGCTGCTACAATCTACAATCTGACTGCCTGTGTTTTCTTCTAGGAGTTTTATGGTTTCAGGTCTCACATTTAAGTGTTTCATCCATTTTGAGTTTGTTTTTGTGTATGGTATAAGAAAGGGTCCAGTTTTTTTCTTTTGTGTTGGCTGTCCAATTTTACGACGACCATTTATTGCAAAGACTGGCTTTCCCCTATTGTATATTTTACCTCCTTTGTCATAGATTTGTTGACCACACAAATGTGGTTTATTTCTGGGTGCTCTATTCCATTCTGTTGATCTCTATGTCTGTTTTTGTGCCACTACCATACTGTTTGTATTATAACAGCTTTGTATTATATCTTAAAATTTGGGATAGCAATTCCTCCAGGTTTTTTTTCCTCTTTTACAAGATTGATTTGGCTGTTTGGGGTCTTTTGTGGTTCCATACAAATTTCAATGTTATTTTTTCTAGTTCTGTTAAAAATGCTGTTGGTATTTGATAGAGATTGCATTAAATCTGTAGGTTGCTTTGAGCAGTATCAACATTTTAACAATATTAATTCTGCTAGTCCATGAGCATGAAATATTACTATTCCAATAACTATTTTTTCCTGAGTATCATATGCCTAAGTAGAAATATATTTATATTTTAAGACCTTTCCTTCTAATCCTCAGAGTTTTTTGTTTTTGGGTCCCCCCCCACCAAGTAACAGGAAATTTAATCCAAAGAGAGTTAGCCTAGTTTGCAAACAAAAATTAGTAAGGACCAGGCTATAATTAACCTTGGTGATATCTTTTATGAACTTTAGAGAAAGCATTTCTTCCTCAAGTGAAAATAAAATTTGTTTTAAGCAAAGGTTTTATTACATAGTCTGAACAACCTGGCTCCTGGGAACTTTTTAGAGCCCTGGAGGCTCAGCACACATATGCCCTCTTAAGTAAAGCAACTCATCACATTCAAAGTGGGGTTAACATAAGTGAGTAGGTAGATTGGGTGTCCAGGAGCTGTGAGTGGGTGAGGGAAGCAACCTGAGGAGAGAGCAGAAGCAACGAAAGGGCCAAGAACAGCCTCTCCAGTGAGTGGAAGACACTGTGTTCCCTGAATTGTATGTATGACCCTGGGGATTCATAGGAATTACATTGGGGTTGCCTGTCTCCTGCTGCTCCAGTATTTAGGCAAGAGGCCTTCATTTTACTCCCATCACTGGAGAGATCATAGGTGTCCCCCTAGATGTTGGTGTATTGTGAAACCCATAATCTTTTGGAATGCACTGGATAAGAGGAGTCTTAACCCATAAATCCTTTTCCTGCTTACTAGTATATGGTGACATTGTTGAGTAATTATCCTTTAGAATCCAATGGACCCTTTCCTGTTGGCTAATGTCCTATGTTAGGCACCATGTTGCAATCTGTTATTTCATCCTTCCATGCCCAATTCCCATGTCACAGTACCTAGGTATAAATGAACTTTAAGTAATATGCACAAATGATGCCAAACAGAATCAACCATCTCCCAACAAATATATCCCTTTTCTTGAACTTAGGTTACGAGTACAACCTCCTGTTTACTTTAGGTAATTTTATTTCAGAGAACTTACCGACTTTTCCTGACTTCGGTGATGACCATTCTAGTAAGATCTGAGTATTCCTGTGTTTCCAAAATCCCCTCAATTCTTTATGCAAATTAATCTACTTCTATGCTAGAAAACCTCTTTGAAAACCAGAGATCTCAGAGGGTAGTAGCTTTAAAAAAAAAAATATTTTATTTAGTTATTTGACACAGAGAGAGATCACAAGTAGGCAGAGAGGCAGGCAGAGAGAGAGGACAAAGCAGGCTCCCTGCCAAGCAGAGAGCCTGATGCAGGCCTTGATCCCAGGACCCTGAGATCATGACCCGAGCTGAAGGCAGAGGCTTAACCAACTGAGCCACCCAGGTGCCCAGGGTAGTAGCTTTGATAAAGTCAGAAAATGTTCTGTCAGTTCCACCACAACCACCAATCTGTGCCTTGACTTACATTTAAGAGAGCCTTGCTAGTGCTTGGTTCTGGACAATGGCTACTTAACGGTGAAGAATATCTTCTTTGGCTCTAACTATACAGAGGGGGAAAAAACACAGTTTTTCAAATGAAACAAAATTTTGTCTGCTGTTCAAGGCATCATAATAAAAATAATTGCTCAAATGAGTTTTTGGAATAAAGAAGCTATATGTAAGAGGGTTTTTTTTGTTTGTTTTGTTTTATTTTGTTTTTTTAAGATTTAAATCTTGTTAGTTTCTGTCAAATCGGAGAAAGCCATTTATTTCATCCTGTGAGACCAACTGAACTAGTTAATTTTAGTAAAATAGTTGCATTAGAAAGAGTTGAATATATATTTTTACTGATAGTCATCATTTGGAATGAAGTTGATCTTAGTCTACAGTTATATTATTTCTTCCTCACAATTTAGTTCAATATGCTCTGAATGACTTGCTATGCATAAATAAAAAAGCCATGATTTCTGCTGGCAATTACAGTTTTTAAAAGTACAAAATGTAGGAAATTAATTGAGTACCTCTCTCTTCTTTTATCCCTATACTTGTATATCTGATTTTATTTTTAGAAACCAAATATCAGCTTAGTTGAACATATTTTGATAGGTTTAAATGTCTTTAGTGCAAAGGAAATGTCTGAGGCTTTCTAAATTGAGTAAATTTAAAGAAAACCTGGCTGGCATTAGGCAATCTGATAAATTATTTTCCTGTGGAGAGCCATAAGAAGGTCAGAGAAACAAAGCACTTACAAAAATCTGTCCCTGGAGAGATGAGGTGGGGGTGCAGGGACAGAGAGAGCGAGCTGAGAGCCAGCTTGTTTGAGAGATGGTTCCATCCACTGGGTGTCACTGCTGATATGAGATTGAACAAATGAAAGATATTCCTGTGGCAGCAAGAATTTCTGAGAGACAGGATGTAAAAATCTAGGGATTTAGATGCTATCACTTTGATCTGCTACATAACTGAAAATACATTGCATTTATTGTATCAGTATGGTGAGCATTCTGAATAGGATAATGAGACTTAACAAAAGAGAATGAAATACTAGAGTTCTTCTTTGTGGCTCTGTAAGCCCTGGTAATAGTTACATTCCTGAATGTATTAAAAATGCCTTTATGATATGTGTCTGTTTTTCTCAGTTTAACGACAACAAAAAGAGCATTTAAGGGGACAGAACTCTACTCAGGACTTCAGCATTGGAACATAACCTTTAGTTTATCTTTGTTTTTTCCAGTTTATAAGTAATGGTCTTAAAAGCTTTCCGGTTTACCCAAGCAGACAAAAGAGTTATGTTAACAACTGGAGCTTCCATCTTTTTTCTGTTCAAACTGTTGGCAATACTAATTGAAAATGGATCTCTCTATGATTAGCCGCCTTCTCCTTTTCCTTCTCCTTCCCTTCTTCTTCTTCTCCCTCTTCTTCTCCCTCTTCTTCTTCTTCTTCTTCTTCTTCTTCTTCTT
>PITA01029188.1:0-18253 GCA_004023965.1 Spilogale gracilis | reverse complement strand
TTGCAGGGTCATAGGGTAGCTCTATTTTCAATTTTTTAAGGAATCTCCACACTGTTTTCCAAAGCGGCTGCACCAGCTTGCATTCCCACCAACAGTGTAAGAGGGTTCCCCTTTCTCTGCAGCCTCTCCAACACTTGTTGTTTCCTGACTTGTTAATTTTGGCTGTTCTGACTGGTGTAAGGTGGTATCTCAGTGTGGTTTTGATTTGAATTTCCCTGATAGCTAATGATGATGAATATTTTTTCATGTGTCTGTTAGCCATTTGTATATCTTCTATGGAGAAGTGCCTCTTCATGTCTCTTGCCCATTTTTTGATGTGTTCATCTTCTTTTCAGATGTTGAGCTTGAGTAGTTCTTTATAGATACTAGATTCCAGCCCTTTGTCTATAGTGTCATTTGCAAATATCCTCTCCCATTCCCTGGGTTGCCTCTTTGTTTTGTTGACTGTTTCCTTTGTTGTGCAGAATTTTTTTTTTTTTTTTTTGATGAAGTCCCAAAAGTTCATTTTCGCTTTTGTCTCCTTTGCCTTTGGAGACTTGTCTTGAAAGAAGTTGCTGTGGCTGATGTCAAAGAGGTTACTGCCTATGTTCTCTTCTAGGATTTTGATGGATTCCTGCCTCACATTGAGGTCTTTCATCCATTTTGAGTTTACCTTTGTGTGTGGTATAAGAGAATGGTCTAGTTTCATTCTTCTATACGTAGCTGTCCAATTTTCCCAGCACCATTTATTGAAGGGACTGTCTTTTTTCCACTAGATACTTTTTCCTGCTTTGTCAAAGATGATTTGACCATAGATTTGTAGGTCCATATCTGGACTTTCTTTTTTTTTTTTTTTTTTTTTTTAAAGACTTTTATTTATTTGACAGAGAGAAACACAGCCAGAGAGGGAACACAAGCAGGGGGAGTGAGAGAGGGAGAAGCAGGCTTCCTGAGCAGGGAGCCTGATGTGGGACTCGATCCCAGGTCTCTGGGATCATGACCTGAGCCAAAGGCAGTCGCTTAACCAACTGAGCCACCCAGGCGCCCCATATCTGGACTTTCTACTCTGTTCCATTGGTCTGTTTGTTTTTGTGCCAGTACCATGCTGTCTTGGTGATCACAGCTTTGTAATAAAGCCTAAAGTCAGGTAACATGATGCTCCCAGCTTTGTTTTTCTTCTTCAACAATTCCTTAGCAATGTGGGGGTCTTTCTATGAAGCCAGAATTACTCTAATCCCCAAACCAGACAAAGACCCCGACAAAAAGGAGAACTTCAGACCAATATCTCTGATTAATATGGAGGCCAAGATTCTTCACAAGATCCTTGCTGAAAGGATCCAACAGTACATTAAAAAGATTATCCACCATGACTAGGTGGGATTTATCCCAGGGGTGCAAGGGTGGTTCAACACTTGCAAATCAATCAATGTGATAAACAAATCAATAAGAGAAGAGAGAAGAACCGCATGGTACTCTCAATTGATGCAGGAAAAGCATTTGACAATACAACATCCGTTCCTAATTAAAACTCTTCAGAGTATAGGGATAGAGGGAACATTCCTCAATCTCATAAAATCTATCTACAAAAAACCCACAGCGAATATCATTCTCAACAGGGAAAAACTGACAGCCTTCCCTCTGAGATCAGGAACAAGACAAGGATGCCCACTCTCACCACTACTGTTCAACATAGTGTTAGAAGTACTAGCAACAGCAATCAGACAAGAGAAAGAAATAAAAGGTATTCAACTTGGCAAAGAAGAAGTCACACTCTCTCTTTGCAGATGATGTGATACTCTATCTGGAAAACCCAAAATACTCTACCCCCAAACTATTAGAACTCATACAACAATTTGGTAATGTGGCAGGATACAAAATCAATGCACAGAAATCAGTTGCATTCTTATACACTAACAATGAAAATTTAGAAAGGGAAATCAGAGAATCCATCTTATTTCCTATAGCACCAAAAACCATAAGATACTTAGGAATAAACCTAACCAAAGAAGTTAAGGATCTGTACTCGAGGAACTACAGAACACTCCTGAAAGAAATTGAAGAAGACTCAAAAAGATGGAAGAGCATTCCATGCTCATGGATTGGAAGAATAAACATTGTTAAAATGTCTGTACTGCCCAGAGCAATCTATACTTTCAATGCCATCCTGATCAAAATTCCACCAACATTCTTCAAAGCGTTGGAACAAATAATTCTAAAATTTATATGGGTATTTTTTTTTAAAGATTTGATTTATTTGACAGTGAGAAACACAGCTAGCGAAGGAACACAAGCAAGAGGAGCAAAAGAGGGAGAAACAGGCTTCCTGTAGAGCAGGAAGCCCGATGTGGGACTCAATCCCAGGATCATGACCTGAGCCAAAGGCAGATGCTTAACGACTGAGCCACCCAGGTACCCCATATTGGGTAATTTTTATTTATTTACAGATTCACTGACTTTTTCCTGTCATCTCGTTCTATTATTCCCATTATCTTAATTTGTAGTTTCACATATTTTATTTTTAGAATTTATTTTTATTCTTTTGATAGTTTCTGTTTGTCTGATTTTTCCTATCTTTTGTCCCATGGCAGTTATTTTTACTTTATGCCTTTAAGCATATAAATAGCTGCTTTAGAAGTCTTGTCTTTTAATTCCTTCTCTGGATCATCTCGGGGGCATTTTCTGCCATTTGTCTTTTCTTTGAGAATCTGGTTACTTTTCCCTGTTTATTTGTAAGTCAAATGATTTTGGGTTGTATCCTGAACATTAAGAGTAGTATATCTTGGGGACTCTGGTTTTTGTAACATCCTTGAAAAGATGATTTTCTCTTTTATAAGCAGGGAAGTAACTGCTGGACTCAGACTTCTGGTTTTACTTTTAATTAATTTATTTGAGAGAGAGAGCACACATGCATGAGTGGAAGGAGAGCAGAAAGAGAATCTTCAAGCAGATGCCACAGTGAGTGCGGAGCCTGACATAGGGCTTGATCCCAGGACCGTGAGATTAGGACCTGATTCGAAAACAAAAGTGGGTTCTTTAACCAGCTGAACCAGCCACCTAGGGTCCTCTAAATTTCTTTTTCTTGATTGGAAGCCTAGATTTCAGTTGAAGTCATTTGTTTCAACTAAACTGAATGGTGCTTCTCATTCTGTGTGTGTGTTAGTTGTCAGCTGGTGTTTGTAGAATGCAGCCCCAGAACAGCCTCCCCTTCTCTGGCCGCCTTCTTTCTAGGATTATCTCCTTGCTGTCTGGCCACTATTGTTACCCTAAATTGTGTCGTCTTCTTCAAGCCAGAGAGACTACGTTTTGTTTGCTTTCCAAGTGTTTCCCACCCTGCATGGTACACTGGGGTCTTATTGTCAGCCAAGAAGCTTTGGAAAAGAGAAAATCAATGCAGTGCCCTTCCTTTCTTTCCATGGGTCAGCTTGTCTGTGGTATTTGCCTGCTTTTGATGGATGTTTTTTATATTTTGATCAGAATTACAGTTATTTTCATTAAGAGGGCTGATTCTATAGGAGCTTAATCAACCATTATCAGGAGTACAGTTCAGTCTTTATTTAGGTTGTATTGTTGATGGGACCGTATCATCACAGGCACTGTTTTTTTATCCATTGAATTATTTTTACTGAACTTCTTTCTAATTTATTCAGTACTCCTCTAAACATGAATGCCTAAACAGAAGTACTATTCTGATAATGGTGGAAAAGAATGAGGGTTAATTCTCGGACCCTCATTGTTGTGCTCCTTGTAGTAATACATCATTCTCAATATATTCTCATGTTTGATAGGGCTTGTTCACAGGATTTTCATGCAGAACAGAAATATATGTTTTATACCCTAGGTACTCAATCTCACAGAGGTTTTTGTGAAGAGGTCTAATACTTATATGGCAGTTAGGAAGAATGAAAACATATGACAGTGCAAAGGATTGAGAAGCCATTCACTCATTGGGGGTTCAGATACCTGATCTGGGTATCAAAAATAAGATGTAACAGCTAACTGGGCTTCTTTGCCATGGAAATCCCACTCATTCCAGTTTTTCATGTGTAGCATAACACTCATAGTAAGGATAGTCATAATAGCAGCTAACATCCATTGAATGCTTATAATATACCAGACTTGTGCATGGACTTTATATTTATTATTTCATTTAATCCCCATAATCATTGGCCTTCTTGAAGAGGCTAAGTAATGTGCCAGGGGCCACTCAGAAAGGGCTAGAGCTGAGTGTTGAGCCCAGAAAATTTGTCTTTAAAATCAATGATCCTATTTACTAGTCATAGTCAATATTTGTTCTGCTATGACTCTCTAATCCCTCTCAAATGTGTCATCTGTCTGTACAATTCATTATTGTAGCTCTCCTGAAAGCAACATTTTTGTCTTTCCATATTTGTCTTCCATTTAAGTCAGATAACAATGTTTTGCACAAAGTCGATAGTCAATAAACTTGTGCTGAATTGAATTGCTGTGTTCTATCATTGTACTCCATCAGGTCTGCGCTTCCATTTTTTAATAGCATATTTCTGCCAGGATGTACTATTCTTTATTTATTTATGAGACTGCTTTTCTCTCCAGTTATATCACATGTAGTCTGTGAGCCATTTCATTACCAGGACTTAGCCCAGTACCTGGTATGCAAGACACAATCAAGAAATATGTATTCAGTGAATGATTGTGGAGAAAATTTTGTTATAGCATTGGACAATGCAAGATTATGTCCTAATACAATGTTAAATTGTGTGTGCTGTTTTGTATGAAAAGGCCCTTTCCTTGTTTATTCATATGAGATTTTAAACCTTGTCCACTGGCATAAACATTTCTACCCAGTGGTGATCCTTTTCAGAAAAATATTATTAGAAGTGATTAAACCCACAAGTGCCTCTCATGGCTTGTCTCCCTCTCTGATTTCTTCCCATTCAGTTTCCCCTCCCTTCCCCTGTGGTCCTCCCTGCTATTCTTTATGTTCCGCATATGAGTGAAATCATATAGTAATTGCCTTTCTCTGCCTGACCTATTTCACTTAGCATAATACCCTCCAGTTCCAGTTCCATCCATGTTGATGCAAATTGTGGGTATTCATCCCTTCTGATGACTGAGTAATATTCCCTTGTATTTATGGACCACATCTTCTTTATCCATTCATCTGTTGAAGGGCATCTTGGCTCCTTCCACAGTATGGCTATTGTGCACTGGGTGTTATATGCAACTAATGAATCATTGAACACTACATCAAAAACTAATGATGTGTTATATGCTGGCTAATTGAACATAATAATAAAAATGTTTTTTTAAAAGAAGTGATTAAACCACCCAAAAGGTTTAGTTCTTAGAAGGATCCTTCACTTCCCATTTACATGGGACATATTTTTAGATACCAGACAATTAAGACATTTAACTGTTGCTCTGTTTATTTGTTCATTAATTTATTCACTCATTCAAAAATATTTTTCAGTTCTGTTATATGTCAGATCTGTGCTAGACTCTGGGGATACAATTAGGAAAAAAAGGCAAATTCCCAAACTAATAGCTAGGCCTCCTGACTTGCTGTATTTCCTATGTACCATTTCTCTGATTCTGTCTTTCCTCTTGAGTTCAGCATCTTTTGTCTAGCTATTACCTATCCTATAAAAATCAAACCTAAAAAAAAAACCTGTTTGATTCTTTGAAGTCATTTATGAAAGTCCTTGCCGAACCACAGTACTCTGTCTTCAGGCACTGTTCTCAGTGAATTCAGGGGAGTGCACTCACAGCGTCCAGCTGGTGGTCACTGGCGTATACTGAGCATCAAGAAACAGGTAGCAGGACTTTTGATGGAATGTTCAGACTTCAGGACTGCTCAGTCAGCCATGCTGAGTCTTTACATGACAGCTAGTTGTTATTAATAGAGTGGACTCTAATGAGAAACACCACTCTGGCTGGCTGGCTAGTTTTTATGTGCACACACACATCAAGTGACTAATAATATCTTGTAGCTTTATAGATGTGCTTGCATAGCACACACATTTAAGACCATCTGTTCCAAAGAGGCCAACCTACATTTCTGTTGGCAAGGGTTGGGTTTTTGCCATGGAAGTATTGGTGGCTCTCCACTTTTGGGGAGAATGCTCCTAAGAGCGTTAAACGTCTGGCATTCCTAGCCTACTCTGAACATGAGCTAAGTCTGTTTCTGAGCCAGAAGCTTTTGGGTGGAGACAGAGAAGTTCATGGTAAAAAGTTAATGGCATGGATGGGAAGCATCCTGGAAACAGCAGATGATTGCTGAGCACACTGGCAGGGACTGACAGCGTGCAGCACGGAACATGTTTGCTACATACAGATATCTAGTAAAGCCTGCCTATGTTGCATATGTAAAGAACTCCTACAAATCAATACAGAAAAGGCAGGTGCATAAAGGACAAAATCTACAAAAGGTTAAGCAGGGTTTTCACAAAGGAAGATATCTGAATGGCCAATAAACATGAGAAAAAGCTCTGAATCTCACTGGTTTTTAGGGGAATGAAAAATAAAACCACAGTAATAAATCATTATACACACACCAGAATGGGTAAAATTTTAAAAGCTGATGATACCACATGCTGGTGAGAAATCCAAGCAGCTGAACCTTATGTCCACTAAATTGTTACAACCACTTTGGAAACCTGCTTCGCAGCATCTTCTAAACTTGTATGTACTCACACCCAGCAGTGTATTACAGAAATGTGAGGTGTATTACAGAAATGCCGATAGATGTATATTGAAGACATGTACAGATGTTTGTAGGAGCACTGTTTATGATAGCCCAATGCCCATCAGCGGTGGAGTGGGTAACTTAATGGTGACCTTTCAATAAAATGGAATATTTTACAGCAGTAAGATGGAACTAAGAGGGAACTCTTCTTCAGCAAACTTGCATGCCTTAATCCAGAAAAACCAAATAAATAAGTAAGTGTATAATGAAATTCTGATTATGTATAATTAGACTGTGATAATCAGTAATTGCTAAATTATCTGGATTTTCTTGTACTAATTTATTTAAAATCTAGTAACTTGGACAGGCACTTCATTTGATCCAACCAAGAAACTGAATATGGCCATCTGATTCATTCTCTCTCTCTCTCTCTCTCTCTCTCTCTCTCTCTCTGCCTACTTTCCTTCCTAGCATGTGCTTTTGAGAGATTTATTGTCCTTTTAATTGAATAGGTAAGGCTTTATTTTATTGACATATGTTGCAGTTGACCTGTTGAAGGAGAAGTTTTATCAAAATACATCAGCTAGACTGTAAGGAGCTCATGATCATATATTTCTGGATCTAACAATGATCTCGATGGGTCTTTGGCCATAGGGAATGTGTGTAGCTTCCAAGAACCCCCTGGAAGACACCTTGAGGCAGACAAGGGGAAAGGATACTTAGGTGCCTCCGGATAAAACCAAGGTGGCCATATCTCACTGAGGGCTGCCATAATATAAATCTATGAAGAATGGTTCCTTTTATGGTTACTGAGAGCTTACTCCGTGCTAGACATGGTGCAGACTCCTGAAGATGGAATTGTAATAGCCTCATGAGTTCCCCATCCTATAAGAGAGGCTGGTAGGTAAATACATATTTGAGTTCTCCACAAAGTAGACTGGGAAGAGAAGGGGTTTGTTCAGTTCAGGTTCCCGGTCTGGAGAAATTGGGATGGGTGGAAGAATTAGGAATAATAGTGTGACTGTCAACCATTTGCAGAGGTTAAATACTTGGATTGAGTTTGGTAGGAATATGTTATAGGAAGAATTTAATGTAGACAGAACAATAGGTAACTCCAGGTAACTTGTTAGGAACAGATCACAATTAGTGACAAAGGGAGTAATGACACATAATAATAGCTAATATGCTTTATAACCATTTACTAAGTCTGAGAAACTGTCCTTAATGTTTTATGTATAACAGCTCTTTTCACCTTCTCAACAACCCAGATGGTAATTACCGTTATCATTTCTTCATAGATGAGAGAACTGGGTCCAGAGGGTTAGATGGTTTGCCATCATTGGTGAAGCCAGGATTTGAACTCTTAACTCCTCTGCCAGGTTGCCTCTTAAACAGGAAATGTGAATTTAGGGAAGGAGATCTTGAAGGGCCTACACAAGTCAATCTGGAATCAGTTCTGTTTATTATGGATACCCTTTGAAGAGTTTTAAAGAGGGCAGTGACTTGATAAAGACTATGCTAGAAAATTCCCTTAACATCCATAGGGGAGGGTAAATATTAGGGAGAGCAACTTTAGAGGCAGGGAGATCAGTTATTTATCTGTCCTTGATTTTATTCCAAAACTAAGTCGAGGAGACTTAAAAAGGTTGAGATAAGACACACTAAGAACACCAGTGTAGGACAAATTAGAGCACCAGGTCAACAAGGGCATGGTATGAGATGGTGCCTGTGTTAAGATGGGGACAGCGAGTGGGGTGCTGTGCTGTGTGCTTGTAAAGAATCAACTGCAAGCTTAGTCCTAAACCAACGCAAAGATGGGAAAATAATCTCTTCATAGTCTCCATAACACGTAGGGGGGAAATGGAGGGGGGCAGGGAGAAGGTGAGAGGGTATAGAGGGGAGGATGGATGTGTGATGCACTGCTTTCTTAATGCAGGGGCAGACATTAGAGTGTCAAGCCTGGAAGACAGTTGTTGTAATAAATATTATTACTGTTAGCCCATATTTTGGTAGAGATTGTATAGTAGAGAGACAGAATTATGAGTCTGAATAAGCTCCTTCTGTATAGACAGACCTTGGTGTAGCCAGTTGAGTGGAGAGTCTTATGCTTTCCTGTTAATTGAGCTAGGCGTGCAACTGATATTCTCTTACAAAAACGGTGATGGGGGACAAGGGTGCATGCCCAAATAGCACTGGTTTCTGTGCCCTAACCTGCTCCCCTGCTTACCCCTGCACTCATGAACACATATTCTGCTTGGAAGTGAACACTGCACGGCAGGACGGAAGGTGGAGACCCAAAGGCAGGATCAGTATTATCCTAAGAAAAACATTTCCAGCTGTGCTAACACAGAGTCTGTATATGCAGACAAGACCAAAAGTTCTACTCCGTATAGCATGACCACGTAAATTTTTGTCTGGAAAAATTATTGAAGCAGGTGCAAGCGAATATCCACCACAGTCATAACTCATTAAGGCATCCAGAAGGCTGGGTTCAAACAGGACAACCTCCTGGTGTGTCTTCCAAGGTTAATCATTTGTGAAATGCAAACCAAAGTGACCAAAGCAATGTGCTATATGGAATTACTTGCTATAAAACAATTAAGAGTACCTCTGAAGTTCTTCGTGGTGGTGCTGTTTAGGCAATAGGGTCAATTTCTTCTTAAGGCCCACCATGCTCTTAATTAGAAATCATAAAGCAAAAAGTCCATCTACTTCAGAAATGGTATCTGATTATTAAGGGACGGGTTTAGAAGATTGTGATATAAAAAATGTAAAAAGAAATAGGTTAAAAGAAGCATTTTGATTTATGGGAAAGTGTTAATGGAGGTAATGCCTCAAGACGCTGGTTCTCCAGTCACAGGATGATGGGAACTTGATGCACATCAGAAAACAGGGTTTTCTACAATGAGAGTAAGTAGCTTTTAAGCCTTAACCAATTCTTGCCTTTAGACTTAATGGACAAGGACAAGGAAGCAGCAAAAGTCACAGAGGGTCTTGGATCTGCCCTTTTAGACTTCTCCAGAAGTAATAACGACTATAATATAGTTCAAAGTGGGAAGACCCAGCACTTTCCCTCCTGCCCTTCCATCCTCTTCCTTGTTTTGGGGGGTAGCTTGACCTGAGAAGAACTGGTGTGCAGTTTTATCAAGTCAGAAACCAGCGAATGGTTTGGAAAGCATTTCCAAAAGATAAGAAAGAGTACGTTTCTGGAGAATTTTTTTAATGCCTTTTTTTTTTTTTAGAAAATTGGGAGACTTTTATCAGTCCTTAAGAAACTGATAATCCCGTGTTACTGAAACTAGATCCAGAGTTAGAGGATTTGGGTCAAATTTCTAAGGCACAGTATTCATTTCCATGAAGTTAGCATGCCACTGACCACCAAGTATGGCAAAAAGCAAAGCAAGCATACATTAATCTCCCCCAGGAGTAAAGAAGTGAAAATGTATTAAACTCTTAACAATTTAAGTATACTAGCTTATCAGAATAATACCAATATCCAAGTCAGTTTTACAAAAAAACAATGCAGTTAGTTTAGCAGAATACCCATGAATAAAATTTTGCACTTAGCACATTAACAGACTAGAGAAAGTACTGAAAATTAATTTAAAAATTCAATCTTCATTTGTGATAAAAATTATTAGTAAACAGTGTTACAAAGCCCTCTTAATATGGTAAGGAAATTGTGTCATAAATCTATAGCAAACATCACACTAAATGGTCACACAATAGAGATGTTTAATTTAATACTTCTTTTCTTTCTTTTATTTTTTTTAAAGATTTTATTTATTTATTTGACACAGAGAAACACAGCCAGAGAGGGAACGCAAGCAGAGGAACTGAGAGAGGGTGAAGCAGGCCTCCTGCCGAGCAGGAAGTCCGATGTGGGACTCGATCCCGGGTCTCCAGGATTATGACCTGAGCTGAAGGCAGTCGCTTAACCAACTGAGCCACCCAGGCGCTCCTTCTTTCTTTTTTTTTTTTAAAGTAAGCCCTATGTCAGATGTGGGGCTTGAACTCACAACTGCACGATGAAGAGTCCCATGCTCCACTGACTGAGCCATCCAGGCACCCCAGTATTAATCTAATATTAAAAAATGTGACATAGGTGCCTACTCTCACTACTATTTATTCCATGGTGTCATGGAAATTTTAGACAGTAAAATAAGCTTTTAAAAAGCACCAGAAAGGAAATCATAAAATGGTCATTGTTTTGACATGCTTGATTATCTGCTTAGAATCCACTGAAAGTACTGTTAGGTATACTAATGAAGTTTGGTAACGTTATCAGATAAAGGGGAGAAAATAATAAATATTTTCCAAGTAAATATTTTCGTGGCGAGCTTGTAATATACTAAGACATAATACTAAATAAAAATATTGGGCAATAAAGCAGCTAGGTGGAGAATGAAAATGGGGTTATGAGGGGCGCCTGGATGGCTTAGTCGTTGAGCACCTGCCTTCGGCTCAGGTCATGATCACAGAGTCCTGGGATCGAGCCCTGCATTGGGCTCCCTGCTTGGCGGGAAGCCTGCTTCTCCCTTACTCCCCCAGCTTGTGTTCCCTCTCTGACTGCGTTTCTCTCTGTAAAATAAATAAATAAATAAAAATCTTTTTAAAAAATGGGGTTATGTGAGAGGAAGTCACTGAGAGATTGGAGATGGAATGGCAGGGACAGCTTTATCGCGAAGTGATGTTTCAACTGATAATTGAATGTGAACAAGGAGCTGGTCATGAAGAAAAGGACTTCTCACCCACAGAACTGTGAGCCAATAAATTTGTGTTGAGTGAATCTGCAGAGGTGATAGTAACTTGTTATCAGCAGTAGATGCACAAGAAATGTCATAAAAAAAAATGGCATTCAGTTGAGAGGCCTGCAGGAGAAGTGAGCTCATCAAATGTAGCTAGATTTCTGATATTAAAGAGGAGGAAGGGAACTTGATACAAGATCAGGGTGTTTGGAGGGAAAGACCACATGTACAGTATAGGGCTGTTGGAGGTTAAGGAATTGTGGGATAGTGGGTCAGATAAATGAAGGACTTGAGGGGCTTGACATTCTGGCAGGGTGTGAGGTTAACAGGAGTGTGAGGCATGATGGGATAAATCCTGAATATGATGAAAATGGGTAACTAGCTAGAAAGTGTGGGGCCCACTGGGTCATTCTCTTCTGTGCTTCCTGGTGGTGGGACAGCAAAGAGGTGAGTAAAGTTCTCTTGGAAGCTGATCTCTTGGTGATGGAACTATGAGAAATGAGAAATGCTTTTGTCTTTCTACAGAGGTGGTGGGAGATGAGTGATCTCATTGGAAACAGGAGGCTAGGAATTGCCTGTTACTTGTAGACGTATGAGTCAGTGCGCTAGGATCGAGTGTTCAGAAATAAGCCCATACATCTATGATCAGTTGATTTCTGACAAGGATTTCCAAGTTAGTTAAATGAGGGAAAGAATAGTCTTTGCAGCAAATAGTACTGGTAAGACTGGATATCTACATACCAAAAAAAAAAATTTGGACTCCCTCACTGTTTATAAAAATTTACTCCCAAGTGGATAATAGTATAAGATTTAAAGTTATAAAACTCATAGAAGAAAACATTGGCTTAAATCTTGAGACCTTGGATTAGGCACTGGTTTCTTTTCTTTCTTTCTTTCTTTCTTTCTTTCTTTCTTTCTTTCTTTCTTTCTTTCTTTCTTTTTTTTGAAGATTTTATTTATTTGACAGAGAGAAACACAGTTAAAGAGGGAACACAAGCAGTGGGAGTCAGAGAGGGAGAAGCAGGCTTCCCGCTGAGCAGGGAGCCCGATGCAGGGCTCGATCCCAGGACTCCGAGATTATGACCTGAGCCGAAGGCAGTCGCTTAACAAACTCAGCCACCCAGGCGCCCCTAGGCACTGGTTTCTTAAATATTATCCCTAAAACAAAAGCCAATAAAGAAAAAGCATACATATTAGACTTGATCAAAATTCATAACTTTTTTGCATCAAAAGAGAGTATCAGGAAAATGAGAAGACAGCTTGCAGATTGGAAGAAAATACTTGAAAATAATGTAACTTATGAGTCTGGGGTCTAGAATATATAAAGAACACAACTCAACAGTGAAAAGACAAATAACAATTAAAATATGAGCTAAGGATTTGAATGGACATTTCTCCAAAGAAACATAAAATGGCTAATAAGCTCATGAAAAGTTGCTCAACCATCATTATTCATAAGAGAAGTAAATATACATCAAAACCACAGTGAGATACCACTGCACACCCACGGGATAATAATAATAGTAATAGCAATAACAAAAAGACCAAATAACACTAGTGTTGGAGAGGGTGTGGAGAAATTGGAAACCTCATACATTGTTGGTAGGAGTGTAACATGGTGCATTTGTGGTGGAAAACATTCTGAGAGTTCCTCGAAAATTTAAACATAGAGTTACCCTATGACCTAGTAGTTCCATGCCTAGGTATATACCCAAGAGAAGTGAAAACATGTTCATACATAAACTTGTATAAGAGTATTCATAGCAGCATTAAAAAAGAATGGAAGCAAACTAGCTGGTCAGTGGATAAACTAATGAATAGATAAACAAATTGTGGTCTACACATATGTTTGAATATTATTCGACCACAAAAAGGAGTGAAGGATTAGTACATGTCATGACATGGGTGAGCCCTGAACAAAGATCACATTTTATGTGATTCCATTTGTTTGAGAAGTCCAGAAAGGTAAAAACATAGAGACAGAAAGGAAATTAGTGGTTGGCAGGGGCTGGGGGGAGAGATAAATGGGGAGTGACTGCTAATGGGTGAAGAGTTTCTTTTTAAGATGATGAAAATGTCCTGGAATTATATAGTGACGATGGTTGCACAACGTTCTGAATTAAAAATATCACTGAACTGTATACCCTCAAATGGCAAATTTTATGATATGTGAATTACATCTCAAAAAAAAAAAAAAAACCCTTGGTGAAAACCAGGCTTATTGTCATGGTGTGCTGAAGATCATACTTTTAGTGACCTGAAGCATTTCAGCTCTCGGGTGACAAGCCTTAATGCGTGCTAGATTGCCAGAGAAGTTTCCATCAAGCAGGTGGACCAGGGAATGCTTTTGAAAGCCAGAATGATGCAGAAGCATCACTTCTGATCGTTGTGTAATGGATGCATTTGAATTTTTAAATTTGTTCTTATTTCTTTTTAGTGACAGAGGCATCAGAGTTCCCAGGGACTGGTCCGTAGTTTCATGGGTGTAGAGAGCTAGGACTGAAACACCCATTTTGCTGACTTCATTTGTAGAGGAAGGTGTGTGGTCCTGGAGCCCGCAGCCCCAGCAGTGGCTTCTAGATTCCCTGCTCTCTGACCATGACAGAGATGGTGGCTTCAATGGAGGGTCATTTGGGCGGGCTTGTTTTGGGGATCACTCCTGAAAGATCAGCCTAGAAACTATTGAGAGTCCTTTCAGTGATTCCCTAAGCCGTTGTTTCTCTAAATTAAATGTGGTTTTGTTTAGCTAGAATGATTTCTGCTTCTTTCCACTAAAGTCTAATGGATGAGGCTCCTGCTCACTTCTGTCCTTCCTGACCCCACACTTCATGTTCCAGCTGTATTGAACTAGCGTCATCACCCCACATACCCTGTTTTTCCATGCCTCTGTGTCTCATTCCTGCTTGGATCATTTCAGTCTGTCTTTTGCATCTACGTATTTTTTTAAGCTTCCATTGGAATCATTTCTTGGAAGTCTCTTGGAATAGTTCCCCTCCCCTCCACATCTGGGCAGGTGCTCTTCCTCCCTACATATTGTTACCATAACACCATATTCTGTTTGCAACACTCTGCTTCCCAGTTGAGACTATGAGTACCTTGAGGGCATAACCTCTTTCTGCTGTCCTTTGTTACCCTCTTATCACAGCCCGGAACATTTGTCAGTGCTTGCTTTTCTGAATTGAATTTCAACCCTTTAGCATTCCTCCTAATTTTTTTGAGTGTGTAACTTTATATAAGGACTAAAGACCAGCTTGAGAAAGTAAATTAAAATACTAGTATGTACACACACACACACTAGCCAAGAGAGTGGAAATGCATATATGAAAAGATAATAAATTTGAGCTCTAAATTTAGGCCCATGATGGAGACCAATTATTTTTTAATTGAAGTCACCTTTCCAGGGTAATTTTAAGGGCTCATGACAATGAGAAACCTTTCACACAGAAATATGGAGAAATTAGAGCATGCTTTAATCTGCTTATATAAACAGTAGTGTCTAATACATTAAATACACCTAAGCTAAAATTTTTGTGTGCTTTGATAATTGGAGAGTAAACAAATTTCAAATTCCACTATTTTTTCTTTATTGTCAACTACTTTTAAGACCACAGATATACATTGTATATTTAATGAGTATAAATATATGTACCTATAACATATATTTTAGGCCAGTATTTTTTTAATTTATTTATTTTTATTTTTTCAGTGTTCAAGATGCATTGTTTATGCCCCACACCCAGTGCCCCATGCAATCTGTGCCCTCCTTAATACCCACCACCAGGCTCTCCCATCCCCCCACTCCCTCCCTTCCAAAACCCTCACTTTGTTTTCCAGAGTCCACAGTCTCTCATGCTTTGTCTCCCTCTCTGATTTACCCCAGTTCACATTTCCTTTCCTTCTCCTGCTGTCCTCTATATTACTCCTTATGCTCCACAAGTAAGTGAAACCATATGATACTTGAATTTCTCTGCTTCGCTCATTTCACTTAGCATAATCTCTTCCAATCCAGTCCATGTTGTTACAAAAGTTGGATATTCATCCTTTCTGATGGAGGTGTAGTATTCCATTGTATATATGGACTACATCATCTTTATCCATTCATCTGTTGAAGGGCACCTTGGCTCTTTTCACAGTTTGGCGATTGTGGCCATTGCTGCTATGAACATTAGGGTGCATGTGGCCCTTCTTTTCACTACATCTGTATCTTTGGGGTAAATACTCAGTAGTGCAATTGCAGTGTCATAGGGTAGCTCTATTTTTAATTTTTTTAAGGAATCTCCACACTGTTTTCCAAATCTAGGCCAGTATTTCAAGTGTTGCCAATCTACAGTGTGAAGACTGGTCCTCACTATGTGTCCCAGTTGTGGGAACTTTAGGTTAGAAATAGGGCAGAGGAGAGAGAAAGTAGGAGAAAGAAATTTTCGGCCTGTAGTATTTCAGAGGGAGGCCTTAGTCCGTGTGGCCAGCAGTGTCTGGCATCAATACACAGCATCACATTCTGGGTTTATCAGAAAAATTAAACCGATACAGCTTGAGCTAGGAAAAAGAAAGGCAGATGGTCAATGTAGGAAAGCTTACTACTCAACATACACCATGGTATTTAAAAATAATAGCTAGGAAGATATGCATAAATTACTATTTATGAACTTACACTTATTTCTTTGGAAATAATTTTAGGGAATTGTGGGAAGACAAGCACACTCAGCCTCGATGCTTTCATTCTTCATGGTGCACTTACAGAGTGCAGTGTCAGATGCATTCCAGTAACTCCCTAGAGTGCAGTTTCAGTGCACTGAAATATACAGGCACATGATTCATTTTCTGTGCCTTTCAGTTCAATATAATATTAAGTGATTATTACCACTTCAAGGCATATGAGATACAGACTATCTCCCTTTTTCTTATAAAAATAACTTTTATTTTCTTATTAAAAACCATACATATTTATTACTGAAAAATTGAAAATGCAGACAAGCAAGAAGATAAACCATAATTCTACCTACCAAATTTTTTAAAAAACAATTTTTTAAAAAGATTTTATTTATTTATTTGACAGAGAGATCATAAGTAGGCAGAGAGAGAGGAGGAAGCAGGCTCCCTGCCAAGCAGAGAGCCCGATGTGGTCCTCTATCCTAGGACCCAGAGATCATGACCTGAGCCAAAGGCAGAGGCTTTAACCCACTGAGCCACCCAGACACCCCCAAAAAACCACACTGTTAAAGCTTCAGTGCCTATGCTTACAGACACTTATAGGTGTATAATTTTTTTCCTTATAAAATCAGGGTTATGCAAAACATTTTATTTAAAATTTTCATTTAAAATACATAAGGAACAACCATCTACATTAAGTGTTTTGGCAATTAAATGGTGTCCCATTATGGATTATTGTGATCTACTTAATTACTCCCCCATTACTTGACATTTAAATTCTTCCAGGTTTTCAAAAACACAAGCAGCACTGCAATGGAGAGAATTGTAATTAAGTCTTTCCACACAATCCTTATTATATTCTAAGGGTAAACTCATCAGACTGAAATTGCTGGGTCAGAGGGCATGATTATTCTAAAAATTTTTCATATACATTAATAAAATTGCCCTTCCAAAATATTCTCTTGCACTGTCATCATCTAAAGGTATTCTCTATGTAAACCCCCATTCACTAAAGACATAGAAAAATATCTTCACAAATTTGATAGACAAAAATGTTACCTTTGTGGATCTTTAAAGATATTATCGTTTTATTAAATGTTGTAGCATGTTTCCAGTTTGTAATTTGTCTTAAATTTGTATGCCTTCAAAAAATATATTGTCACATGTATTTGGCTTTGTTTTCATGGCTCCTGTCATTGATATAATGCCTTAAAAAATGTATCCAAATATTCTACAGCCCAAGTTTATATAACAGTTTATCTGTGTTTTCTTCTGTTGCTTTTTATGCTTTCATTTTTTTGTAAATATTTAATTTAGTAATTTGTAGAGGGAGAATAAGAGGTAACTATATAACTACTTTTATTCCTTAAGTATGTATCCAGTTGTCTCAAAACAGTTATTGAACACACTATTTTGTCCCCACTTACTTGTGTTTTCTAAAGTTATAAAGTTACAAAGTAATTCAGATTATTTGAAGACTTGCATTGTGTTCTGTAAAAACATGCTGATCTAGACATTAAAGGATCTTTCTGTGACTGCAGTAAAAATTCAAGGGCTGCATCAGATCAAGTCTCTTAAAAGAATTCTTGATTTCTTTAGAAAGTGAAAATGAGGGAGGGAAATTATCATTTGACTGCCTGTGAGGGTCCTATTCCCCATCTTGTCATCCTTTCCTCAAACCTGGCATTTCTTGGAAAATTCTAAGGCAAGATCACCTGCATTAAATGGCGCTAGAAAAACATTTCCTAGTTGCTCTCTAATTGTAAAGAAATAGAAAGTAGTCTACATTTTAAAATTCTAGATGGCTTTTTATACCACTTAGGAAAATAAGACATTAACTGCTTTTGTACTTAGAAGAAAATTAATAGCATTAAGGAAAACTGGAAGTCCTTCCTAAGTCATTGATTTTTATGAAAACCAGTGGAACATAGAGCTGAATTCACAGAATAACTGATCAGATCAGTTCTTTGTTTTTACCTTTATGTACACAAAGGAGCAAAAACGTTGAATTATATCTTTCTCAAGGGTAAATGAAGCAGTCATTGAATTGAGCTTATTTTAGGGGTGTTAGCAATTTTGAATGGGGAAAAAGATGTCATCAGGTGCCTAATCACTTTAGTGGTATTTTGAGGTCTACTATTCATATCTAGGAATTTTCTTTTCTTTTCATTTTTTTTTTTTTGTTTTTTTTTTTTTTTTTTTTTTTTTTTTT
>PITA01029187.1:0-18264 GCA_004023965.1 Spilogale gracilis | reverse complement strand
TCATGGCAGGGGTCAGGGTCCCTTCCTTTCTAAGGCTGGATCGTGTTCCCGCGGGGGGACGGACCGCGCTGTGTTCATCCATTTACCTGTCGATGGAAACGTGGGTTGCTTCCACCGCTTGGCTATTGTGAGTCATGATGCTGTGAACACAGGTGTGCAGACATGTTTGAGACCCGCTTCTCCCGGTTAATCACCTAGGACCACACGGCCATTCAATGCTTAACTTCTCCGGGGAACCGCCAGCCGTTGGCCACGGTGCTGCCTCCACGAGCATTCCCGCCCGCAGCCCACGAGCGTTCTCATCTCTCCACATCCTTGCTAACGTGTTATTTTCTGGAGCTTTTTTTTGATAGTTGCCATCCTAATGGGTCCGAGGGGATGCCCTGTGCACTTTAGCCCACATTTGATCAGAATAATAACTAACATAAAAACCTTCCGAAGCTTCCATTCACTGGCCACTCAAGGCTCCCGAGCCAGGCTGCAAGGGTTCCATTCCCAGCCCTGCATTTACATGCTGTGTGACCCTGGACAGGCTCAGCCTCTGGGCCTCAGTTTCCTCATCTGTAAAATGGGCATGAGAGCGGTCCCGGTCTCACAGACCTCTGGGCACATGATTGCCCAGAGCCTGGCAAGTGCAAGGGTTCCATGAGTGCTAACTGTGATGCTCTCTGGGGTTGCTGTTGTTATAGTCAGCGCCAGAAGTGGGGGCTGGATGGTTTCCAGGAATTACTTCACAGAGCCCCCCACTGGCTCTAGCGGGAGTGGTGTAACATTCAGCCCATTCTGCAGATGTGAAAACTGAGGGTCTTGTTTGGGGGCTACGGTCCCGCCGGAGAGCATGTGGCAGCTGGGTCGAACCCAGGGCTCTCTGACTCCAGGAGTTTGCTCCTAGGCGTTGAGCAGCCTAATGACCACAACAAGACCAATAATCACCCAGCCCGTTCCCTCGACCCACAATCCTCACAGGCTAGCAGTAACTTAATGCCGAAGTTCATGGACAGGCAGGCTGAGGCCCCAGGTCAGGACGAGACCTCATGGCTACCTTTTCTCCTGGTTTTCTTAACTTTGTGGTGCAGCAGCTGGGGACTGGGGAGGGGTTCATTTGCGCCCTCTGCTCACCTGCCCCACGGGTCCATCCAAGGACCCCTGGGACCCACACTGGGCTGTTCTTGCCCGAACCTGTTTCTCCTACCAGTTCCTTGACTTAAGGACAGCCCCGGCGTCCCCTAGCCAAAGAATGGGGTGTTGACCTCCCTGCCCCTCCCTGTCCCTTGAGTGTCCTTAGCCCAGTCCCCACCTCCTCCCTGGTCTCCTGGCCTTCAGTCTTGCCCCTTCAGTATCCTCCTCAAGGGAGCAAAGGCCTCTTGCTAGAACTCAAATCTCACCTGTTTTTCCTGCTCTAAGCCAGGGTCTCTTCCCCTTGGCACTGTTGACATTCAGGGTGACTTTCTCGGGGGGAGGGCCATCCTGGGTACTGTGGGGTGTTGAGCCACATCCCTGCCCCCTCACTTGACGCCAGGAGAACCCCGCAAGGACCACAGATCCCCTGGGCATTTACCCAGTGTCTCCTGGGGGGCAGAAGCAGCCCCAGCTGAGAACTTCCATTCTAAACCTTTCTATGGCTCCTCACTGTCCTCAAATGAAGTTCTAGCTCCTCCTCTCCATTCTATGACTACCTCTGGACATCTGCACATGCTGTTCCCTCTGCCTGACACACCTTCCTCCTGCTCCCAGTAGCCTGGTAAACTTGTTCTCCTCAGACGCTTCCTCTAGGAAGTCTTCCCAGGCTCCCACGCACCTGTGTGTCCCTCGTTAGCGCCCTGATCAACCTACCTTCTAACTGCCTGGCTGTCTGTCTTCCCTGATCTACTGTGAGCCCACTGAGAGGGTAGGACAGGGTCCTGGCCACCACTGTGTCCCCAGCACCCAGCACAAGGCCCTGCATACAGTGGGAGCTCAATAGACAATAAAGGTAGCAAACATCAAGCACTTACTATGTGCCAGGCATTGTAAAAGCTTAAATTAACTCATTTAATCCACACAACACGCCTAAGACTGTTCATACATCCCTTATACAGATGGGGAAACTGAGGCACAGAGTGGCGACGTCATGGACGCAGTGGAGCTGAGGCCGAAACCCGCTCAGTTAGTATTAGTTACTTGGATTATGATGCAGAACTGAAACCCACATGCTCTTTCTGGGGAGTCTGGGCCACACCGGGGCCAACTCACTGCACCTGGCCTCAGTTTACCCTCTGCCCTGAGGTTCCCGGAGGCCTCGGCCCCTCCCCCCACTCCCCTCAAGACCATCTGTTTCTCTCCATGAAACTCGAAGCGCCTCTTCCAGCAGCCACCTGGCGCCCACCCGCCCAGATGAAGTCCCACCACCTGCGCGAGCACCTGGCCCCCGGGAGCCGCCGCCAGGGTCAGATGGGGGTAGCTGCGTGGCCAGCCTGTGCACCTCCCGGTGTTTGCTTGCCCGAGGAAGGGGCGTGCCTCCTGTCTGCGGCCCTGAGGACACACGGAATGGACGGTCATAAGGCCACAGAGTGCCGCCCCCATCTAGGAGTCTTCACGCTGTGGCTGGGCCTCTCTGTGGGAACCTCCGGCATCACTCCAACTCTTAGCATGGTCACCCCTGTCTCCCCTCCTGGGAGTCCTCCCCGGCTCCCCCAACACCCAACCCCAGTCTCACTCCCTCACCCTCACACCCAATGCCAACAAGTCCTGTGGGCTCTGTCTTCAAGCTTATCCAGCATTCTCATTCCTTTCCAGTCCGTTCCTGGGCAGCCCCCATGGTCTCCTGCCAGGATGCGGGCAGTACCCTCCACGCTGGTCCCAGGCTCCCGCCTCCAGCCCCGCCTCCAAGCCCACCGTCTGTTTTCCCCAGAGTGGCCACCAGAGGGCGCAGAGCCGTTGAGTCCGGTGGCTCTCTGCCTATAGCCCTGCAGGGCCCCCACCTTCCTGGGGAAAATCCTCCTCCCTGCCTCCCCCAAGACCCTGCACAGGCCTCTCACAACGCCCTCCCCGCCCTCCGCTCCTCCCGACCGTCCCCTCGCCTACTCTGCTCCCGCCACACAGGCGCCCTCCAAAAGGGCAGTTGGGGTCCTGCCCCAGGGCCCCAAGGAAGAATAACCACACCTGTCCTAACTTCAGGTCCCTGCTGCCACGACATGCCCTCAGAGACAGCCCCCTCAACCCTACCCTCTATGTTCCAGGAGCCTCCACCTTTCCATGCCCTCCTATGTCCCTCCCCACTGGTATCGCACTTTCAAAGGGTCTGATTTAGACCCTTTGCTTCTCTGAATGTGGTCCTCAGACCAGTAGCATCAGCTTCACTTGGAGCCCTTAGAAAATGCAGAACCCCGTGTGGCGCCTGGGGGCTCAGATGGTCAAGCAGCAGCCTTGGCTCAGGTCATGGTCTCAGGGTCCTGGGAGCTCGCCCCACGCCTAGCGCCACATCGCTGGGCTCCCAGCTCTGTGCGTGTGTGTGTGTGTGTGTGTGTGTGTGTGTGTGTGTCTGCTTCTCCCTCTCCCTCTGCCTCTTCCCGTGCTTGTGCTCTCTCACTTTCTCAAATGAATAAATAAAATCTTTTTTTTAACTTTTAAAAAAATTTTATTTATTTATTTGACAGAGAGAGAGATCACAAGTAGGCAGAGAGGCGGGCAGAGAGAGAGGAGGAAGCAGGCTCCCCGCTGAGCCTCGATCCCAGGACCCCAGATCATGACCTGAGCTGAAGGCAGAGGCCTCAACCCACTGAGCCACCCAGGCACCCTCAAATGAATAAAATCTTAAAAAATAAAAAGAAATGCAGAGCCCCAAGCCTCACCGCAGACCCGCCCAACCAGAGCCTGCCGGTACGTAGTAAGATCTCGCAGGGATCAGTGGGCACAACAAACTTTGTGCATGGGTACCCCTAAATAAAATAATCACTCAGAGATCAGCTGTTCAGAGCCCATCTGTACCCCTGCCCAAGATGACGAGCCCTGTGACAGCAGTATGGGGATGTGTCTTGGTATACCACTGGTGCTCAATAATGGCTTGTCGTAAGAGAATGAATGTCGTAAGTGAATCCGGAGTGGACTCCTTCTGGTTCCCTTTGGCCCGTATCCAGGTGCGTGGGTCCCCCCAACGCGTGTCCACAGGCCCCGACATCCACGGCACGGAACAGCCTCTGTGCGTTCACACGTAACCACAGATGCAAACATGACGCATGCCTGTGCCCCAGCCGTGGAGGGCCGCCTGCACGTGTTCATATGCCTGAGTTCATACACCCATCCTCCCGTGAAGCGGCTGCCTGCCGCCCCCACTCGATGGCTTTCTGGACATCAAACAGTTTCTGAGGACCTCAATCCACGGTGGGCACCAGGCTACCTAACCCCTGGGTGTAATCTTGTGGGTGGGTTGGGGAAACCGAGGCCCAGAAGGCAGGCCGGACAGACAGCATTGTTGGTTGCGGGGCTTCACGTTAGCCAGGCCTCAAGCATCATGCAGCCCAGGTTCAAATCCCGGCTCTGACCTCCGATGGTCCCCTCCCCCACGTGGGCCTTGGTTGTCCCACCTATAAGCAGCAGGTGAGTACCAGTCCAAGCCGACAGTGTTGCGATGGGAGGACACAGTGTAGACCGGCGCCATCCAACAGGAAACCGTGCCTACACGTGTCCTTTTCAGTTTCTGGGCGGCCGTATTCAAAAGGGGAAATTCATTTTTAAAATGTGCTTTCTTTAACCCAACAGATCCAAAATACTGTTATTTCCCCCCAGTAATCAATGTAAAAATGATTAAGGAGACATTTCGATGTGCCGTTTTTCGCGTTTAATCTTTGGAATCTGGTATGGGTTTTACATTGAGAGCACAGCTCGATTCGGGCCAGCGGTCCCACAGTCACACGTGGTCGGTCAGTGCCCTCTGCTGCTGGCAGCCCGGCTCCAGAAATAAGCCCCCAGCTACGGAGGATTCCCTATCCTCTCTGCCTTAGCAAGGGCATTCTACTTTCGATCTATCTTAAATCCCTCTTGCTTCCAGAGGCCCCCGGAAGCCAAAAGCCTGGGGACTGAGGTTTTGGGCAATTCCTGCTCGGGCTTTTGAGAACTGGGGCTTGAAGGGCAATGCCACCCTCCTCTCTGATTCCCCTCCCGTGGCTCCCTTGCACCCCATAGAAGAAAGAGCCAGTTTCTGTGTGCTGACATTTAAGGATTCCTCCCACCCTGGGAATGACCTTATCTTTCACTTGCCCTCATCTCCTGTCAGGCATGCCCAGAATTCACCAATTCCACGTTCAGGTCTTTGTTCAGCCTGTCCCCTCTCCCAGGGGGACGTCTTCAGCTTCCTCAAGGCCCAGCTGCCCCCAGGACTCCCCTCCCAATCACCCAGACATAGTCACCTTGCTTTTGCTCCTTGAAGTCCCCCAGCCAACTCACCATCAATATCAGCTACATGTGAATGACCCCTTCTCCAGGAAGCCCTCCTTGACTGCCCTGGCTGAGCCTCAGAGTCCCAGGGCTCCCCCAGTCACTGCTCTTCCTTCAGCTCCACCCAAGCCCACCAACCTGGAAGCTTCTGTGTCCAGCTCGGGCTCCCTGTACCCTACACTGGGAGCTATTCATTCACTCTTTAGATGAGCAATTATTGTGTGCCAGCTGTGTGCTTGGCACTGCTCTAGGCAGCAGTGACCAAGACAGTGGCAAAGCCCTGCCCTTGTGAGGCCCTCACTCCACCAGGAAGGTGGGCGGTGGGAGGTATGCATGTCACCAAATGATGGTAAGAATGGCAGGGGATGGCAACGGGGCTGCTCAGGTCCGGGGCTGGGGGAACCCTGGGTCATTCCAGCTGCGGCCTGTGGTTGAGAGGGGAACAGCAGTGAAGATGTGGGGAAGGGTGCTCCGCCAGGGCAAAGGCGGAACTGTTCCAAGAGCAGCGGGAAGTTCCCAGTGGGTGAAGGGAGGGGGCTGGAACTGTTCCAAGAGCAGCGGGAAGTTCCCAGTGGGTGAAGGGAGAATGCCCTATCTCGAGAGAGGACCCCTGGGATTCTCCCCTTCTCCAGACTGGACAGTGCACCTCAGCTTTCTCCTTTGTAAATTGAGGCACCACACCAAAGCCCCGTATGCAGGGGTTTGCTCAATGTGCAATGGCCTCGCTGGGCAGCCCTGGGCCAGGAGCTCGCCCTCTCTGGGCCCCTGTGGGCCGCAGCAGGGACTCAGTGACTCTGGGCCAGGCTCAGAGCCCCTGTTTCTCCGACTGCCGCGGCCAGGAGAGGGGCGGGATGCCCATTTCCGGTTCCATAGAAGGAGCTGCTCTCAGCCTGCCGGCCCCAGGATTCCAGCTCCGGGCCCGGTGTCCCTGGGGGGATCGAGTAACCCGGTCCGGCAGCCGGCAGCCGGGCCCCTGCGCCTTCCAGGTCTAGTTACCAGCTCTGCTTACAGCTGCCTCCTCCAGCTGCCTCAGTCGCCCCCCGTGGCCGCCCCACCGGGCTTCGGGGCTGTCTAGGAACTTGGCAGAGCAGCCGGAGGGAGTCCCTGGGGCCCTGGCCATGGAGGGGCCGGGGAGAGAGGCCCCCTCGCCCTGCAAAGGCGGCTGGATGCCCGGGGTTGGGGTGCAACAGCCCACCCTCCTGCTTCCTCCTCTGCTCATCGGGCTCACAAAGCCAGCTCTGTGGTGCACAGTAGGCGCTCCCGGAATCCCAGCCCGACGAGCGTCCTCTGAACAGTCCCTACTTGCAAAAGAGCCCCGAGGATGTGCTCATTCCCGACGTTCTGAGCACCTACTGTGTGCCAGTGCGGCAGGAGGGTCAAAGGCTCGGCTCGGAGCCGGCGTTCAGCAAACCCCCAGTTCGTGCTGAGTGTCTCTCAAGAGCTCCTGACCCCCTTCGGCGTGCAGCCCCCGGCGGCCCAGCAGAGCAGAGATTTAAGCTGAATTCACGAAGCCCGGGGCCGGGCCCCACGATCTCATTTCCTGCCACCCCAGCCCAGCGAGGGGGAGACCAGCACCAGCATCTCCATTTCGTGGGTGGAAAAACAGGCCCAGAGACGGTGGCCAAGGTCACACAGCACGGAAGTGAGCGGCTGGAGTCTGAACCTGGGGCCTCTCGCCGCTGAGTGCCCAGGAGGCGCTCTCTGTCGACGAGGCTGCACAGCCCCAAATGCATGTTTCTGGATAAGCAGGCGGAGATGCCGAGAGGCTCTCCTGTCCCCAGGCCGCTCGGGGGAGCCAGGGTGGGGAACTGAGTGGAACAGACAGGACCTGAAGCGGGGGGGCCGCGGACCAGCCCCGGGGCTCCAGGCCCAGACGGGGAGGGGGGGCTTCTGGGTAATTAATTGTAATCACTGTTTGGAAATTGGGCCGCCAGGAGGCAAGTCGGAAGCAGCAACTTTGTAATTAGGAACCAGGAAGGGGGGCTGCTTTCTCCACGATGCAGCGACCATTCTGAGAAAATTAAAGTGTCATTTATACCCAGCGGGTAATTAGAAGGCCCAGGAGGGGGCCACCAGAGGGGGCTGGGGGTTCCTGGGGAATCCAGAGTGGGGCTGGGCGTGGCAGACACCCACAGATTCCCAAGTGGGGAATTCTGGGTAGGCCTGGGGGCAGAGAGACCCTGGCCTCAGCCCCAAGTTGAAGAAAACGCAGAGGAGCTGGGGCCCAGCTTTGAGGGACAGAGGGGAGTCAGGCGTGGCTCTAGTGGGCTCCACTTTAGGGAGGACAAAGAGATCTGGTTCTTGTCCTTGGGGTCCGAAAAGATGGTGAGCCGGGTCCTCCTTTCTTGGGATTCCAGGATTCCCCCGCAGGTTGATCCCTCCACCCAGATTCCTCTAGCCATTCTACACCTCCCTCAGAGGCCCTGTGCGGGAAGCCACAGGGATCCCCAAGCGGGATGGGACCAGAAGGGCAGGTCTGCAAGGTGACAGCACTGAGAGATGCTGGGTGGGAAGCAGGCAGGGCTGTGCTAAGTGTTGCTGGGAACAGAAGACCTGGCAAATGAACTTGAAGAAGACAAGGGCGGGATATAGACCCTGGGGGACAGCCCTGGGGTCAGAGTGGACCACAAGTCCTGCTGAGTCAGAGCTCAGGAATGGCAGAGATGTTGGCCGAGTGACGTGGGGGGATGGGGCGTGAGAACTGTGCGTCAATGGAGAAAAGAGAGTGAGGGCCAGAGGACCCTGTTTTCTGGGTGACCTCAGGGAGTTTGCTCCCCTAGTCTGTGCCTCCTTTCCCCCCAGAGCCTGGCACTCAGACCTTCAAAAGTGAAATGGCAGCAAACACTCAGGGGCATCTATCGTGTTTCAAGCCCTGTGTTAGGCCTTACAGTAAGTGCTGGGGGGGGGGGGCGGTTGGTGGGAGGGGTTCTTCTTGTCATTTAATGGTTGAAGAAACAGGCCTAAGTTTGCACAGCTAGGAAATGGCCAAGCTGGGACTCGGATGCAGGCCACACGGTCTAGACGCTATACTCATAACCACAGGACTCCCTATGCCTTAGAGAAAGGGGCCCTGTTTCTCTCCACACCCTTCCATAAGAAGACCCCAAATCTACTCCATCCACCAACTTCTTTCCTCTTCTCTTGCTTCAGCTAGGCTGGTCCCCATCATCGCTCAAGCATAGAGGTCTTGGCCCTGGCCTCCCAGCTCTGGCCCTTGTTGCCACAGACTGTCCTCCCTATAGCCACCATAAGAGGGCTGGGAGCCCTGGGTCAGGTGCTACCACTGGGCTTCAAACCTCACTGGGGGTAAAAACCCAGGTCTTTCTCTGAGGCCCCCAAGGCCCTGCAAGACCTTCCCCTCCTTCCCTCTCTCCCCCTCACTCACTCTGCTCCAGCCACGCAGGCCTCCAGTGCACCCGAAGCACCTGGCAGGATCCTGCCCCAGGGCCTTTGCACAGCCTACACCCTCTTCCCGGAATGCTTTTCCTCCAGGTCTTTGCAAGACTGGCTCCATCCAATTTCCCAGGTCTCAGCTCAGATGCCGCCTCCTCAGAGACATGCTCTTTGACACCATCAGCTAAAATAGCCCCACCCTCCTCAGCCCCCCAAAACTTATTATACTTGATTTACTTTATTTCCCTAGTTGGCATCTGTGTCCCCACCTGGCTGTGAGTTCAACAAAGACAGGGCTCAGTCTGCCTTGGCCATTCCTGGGTACACAACACCTCGTGCCTAGTAGATAGACGCTTATTAAATATCTGTCACTTCGTGAAATGACAGCAAAGACCATACAGCTCCAAATGAGATCAGGGCCGGAGGGCACAAAGTTTCTGCTTCTCAAGTTATTCCTTCCTCCAGAGTAAGAAAAACAACAGGACTATGCCTAGCACATTGCCTGTATCCTCTTCTTTAAATGTTCAAGGGAGAGTGAGAATGGCATCTGTTCTTTACAAAGGGGTAAACTGAGTCTCAAAGAAGGGACATGAGTGTGTGAGTGAATGAACAAAGACACGGACTCAAACCCAGGTAAGTCTGACCCAAGTAGGCAATCTCTATGGGCAATAATTCAGCGAGGCTGTCTCAGCTGCCCAGGGGCTCTGACTGCTTGGTTTCTGGGAAAGGGAGAAGGTTCTAAAACTATCAAAATATGTAGCCACCCCCACTGAGAACTTCTACACATCCAACATTGCCCTAGTCTCAGTGCCCCTCGTCTGTTCCTCTTCTCTGATCCACTGGGCAGAGACCACCTTTCCCCAGCCCCATTTGCTCCTTGTTCTTGGGCTCTGGCTGCACGTAGCAGAGAGGGCCAGGGTCTGCCTGTTTCCTCCTCTCCGGCCTGGAAGCCCCTTGAAGGCCAACTAGGCATGGGAGCTAAAGCCTTTTTTCTGGGATCCCAGTGTCACCCAGCATGGGGCATCACACGCAGGTGAGGGGGCGCCACTAGGAGCTTTCCTTGAGTGACTGATCTCCCCAGCTGCCCCGAACCAAATCTCCCCCAGGGCCCCGCTGGGAACCTGCAGTTGGGAAGTTCTCTGCCAGGTCGGCCCTTGGAAGGCGGTCTCAGCCCAGGGCCTACATGCATCCTGGGAAATGTAGTCCTCACTAGCCTGGGCCGCCCTCCCAGCAGGCCCTGGGGCAGCCACCAGTGAAGGGTCATGGAGGGGGGCTAGTGGGGCACTGTATCCCAGCCCAGAGAAATGGAAGAGGGGTCTCCGGCCTCTCAGGTCACCTCTGTGGCACATTCTAATGCCTATCACTTTACGGGGACATCCCCAAAGGCTACGTGGCTCAGGTCCAGACGGATCAGGCCACACGCTGAGCGTTGGTCCTGGCGGGCCAAACCTGCGAAGTGTCGGGGGTGGGGGTGGAGGGGTCAGTCTGCAGCCGCTCCTGGGTAATTCAACCACAGGACGTGGGCCGGTGGCTGGGGCTGAGTCTGGGGCTGCCTGGAGCCTCAGTTTCCCTACTTCTGCTAAATGAGACCACACTCACAGTCAGCCCTCATCACTGCTGGGTCTTGGAGGAAGTAGTCTGAGAATCCCCAACCCCTTAAATGGCTTAGATTTTCAGAATCACATTATCTTATAGTTCAAAAACCCCACAGTGCCCGGAAATTCAAAAGAAATTTGGAGTGGGCGCCTAGGTGGCTCAGTGGGTTAAAGCCTCTGCCTTCGGCTCAGGTCATGATCTCAGGGTCCTGGGATCGAGGTCTGCTCAGCGGGGAGCCTGCTTCCTAGTCTCTCTCTGCCTGCTTCTCTGCCTACTTGTGATCTCTTTCTCTGTCAAATAAATAAATAAAACCTTAAAAAAAAAAAAAGAGAGAGCTCTTTAAAGAGAAAAAAAAAAATTTGGAGACTCGCCTGGGCCCTGAGCAGTATCAGTTATTTTTCCAGGATTCTGGAAAGATGGCTATCAACCTCACTTGCCTGCCTCCAGGGACAGGCAACTCACTACCACTCCAAGTAGCTCACTGGGTTCAGGGGCTTGTCTCCTGGTAGCTATCCTTCCTTTTGGCTGCTCAAGGTATAAAACATTGTCCATTCCCTCCCCTGCCCTAAAGTCTTCTGTGGCTCCTAACTGCCCTTGGGATAAGGTCCAAGCTCAACTTGCCATTCTTGGCCCCTATCCAGTTCTCAGGCCTAATTGCTCATTATCTCCCACCCTTAAAATAGTCCGGCCACTCCAGGCTCCCCCAATACACCCTGCCCTGGCTATTCTTGCCGCTCCCTCTACCTCGAATCCCTGTCCGTCTCTTCAGGCATCATCCTTCCCATCCCTCAAGTCCAATGCCAGCACTCCCTCCTCCAGGCCGTCTTTCCTGATTCTGTCTGTCCTGACCCTGGCTCAGGCCTCCCCGGACCCCCAGCATCTCCTGACAAAGGGCCAGGCTTGCAGGACAGGCCACACCCCGGGGTCACCCAGGGATACCACCTTCCCGGGAGACGGGAGCGACCGGCATGTCCTTCAGCCTCCAGGGACCCAGCTCACCTGTCCTGCGGGCTGACGTCAGGGTCACCTTTCCAAGGACAGCTTGATTTCTATCTTCCAGGTCTAGCCCCAGGTAACCCCAGCAACTCCTGTCTCAAGCTCTGGGCAGCCAGTGCAGATGACAAAGCCTCCTACAGCCCATCTCCAGCACCTTCCTTGCCCAGTGGACAAGGGCGGACCCAAAACCTAGAGGAGGAGGGGCCCCTCCCAGATAAGCAATACCTCCTCTCAGAGACTTCTTGCCTCACAGCAGAGGAGGCGACGGGACCCCGAGGACCCGTAGGTGCTCAGCCCCCGCCGAAGGTAGGCAGGAACTGGAGGCAGAGTGGAGAGGAACAAAGCCAGGGCCTTCTTCTGTGACCTCCCTTTGCCTCATCTCCCTCCACTCAGGCCCAGAGAGGGCTAGACACCTGTCTGAGGTCACACAGCTGTGCTCCTCTTCTTAGCCCCAGCTTTTTCCTCTATACAGATTTTTTTTTTCTTTGGCGAGGGTTGGGGCACTGGACGCTCCAGGTCTAAATTCCCACACAGCTCAGAGTGGACAGGGGGTGGTGGGTCCCGGGAAACCTTTTGGGGGGGGCGTTCCTGAGTTTCAGTTGATGTGGCAGCTCCTTTCCCCCTTAACCTTGTCTAGCAACCCCAGGAGAGGAGAGGTCTGTCTTCCCTCTTCACCCCCTCTGCCAATTTCTTGGGCCTCAGTTTCCCCATCTCCTTTTGGGAACATGGCACTTCAGTGAGCTTTTGCCAAGCCGCCACCTACCCAGTATACAAGGGACCTCCTGTGGGCCACAGTGACCTCCCAGCCAAGTTCCCAGAGAGCGTAGGACCCCCTCCCAGGCGGGCCATGACCCCACCTGTGAACCCCAGCCGTCTCCCCACACATTGTACTCATTCTAAATAGAGTTTAGAACAATTGCCCAGATACATCCCCGAACTCACCCCTGAAGGAAACCAACAGCGTCTACTAGGATGTGGGAAAGGGGCTGGGTGGAGGGAGCCCACGGAGGAGGGGATGATCCAGCCAGCGGACTCTTGAGAAACTGAGGGAACCCAGAGAAACACGAAGAAATGCAATCTTGTAAATGCGGTGTTGGGCGGGGGCGGGGGTCTCTTCCGCCGCCCAGCCGTTAGTCACCCTTCCACTTTCCTCCTTACGCCCAAACCCAGTTCCTCCAAGCTTGAACACCTCTTCCTCCAACTCCAAGTTTCAGTTCCTCTCCAGCCTGAGGGTCAAAGGTGAACACCTCGGGGGGTAGCGGGTTGGGGATGGGCCAAGGGGCGGGAGGGGAGGGTGCCAAGGACCTCAGCCAGAGAGAGCCAAAGAGGCGCTGAGGGTCTGTGAATGGCCTCCAGCCCCAGGACTCTTACAGACACTCCCAGCTCCAGCATCTAGACGCCCCGGGCCGGGCTGGGGGTTGGCTCCTACGGCAGCGCCCCCTCAGGGAGGTGCCCTAAACTCGGAGGACACCCGCAGGCGGAGAGCAGGGCGGAGGGGGGGGGGCACGTGACCCCCGCCCCAGGGACCAATCAGCACCCGCAGGAGGGGGCCACTCTCGGCGCCCCCCACCTCTCCCGGCGCGCACTCGGAGAGAGACGCTTTCTTTGTCCCTTTGTCAGCTCTTGGGGGGCCCCGAACCCCAAGGCCTCCACTGCAACGGGGGGATCCGGACCGGTTGGCTCTCTCCCCCCATCGCGGCCCCTCCCCCGCGGCCCCGGCCCCAGACTCTTTCTGGGTCGGGCGTGCAGCAGAAGAGGGCTCAGGGGCGCCCAAGGTGCGGCGGCTGGACCGCGGAGTGGGGTGGAGCGGCCTCACCGGGCCAAGACCACCGCGCAGGTCCCCGGTCCGCCTTGACTTAGCTCTCAGGGCTCCGCCCCCCAGCATCACCCCCCACCCCCGGCCAGCAGGCCCCTGCGGGCCCAGAACCCCCCACCTGGGCCCAAATCCAGCTCCCCGGCGGCGCAGCCGCGAGCCCCGTTATTGTGCCTCTCACGGCCCCCCCGACAAAGTCTCCACCCGCTGCGGTGCCGACAGAACCCCCATCATAGCTCCACATACAGGCCCCCAGGCAATAATCCAGGCCCCCAGCTGCGGTGCCATTAGACTCCCCCATTATGATGCTTCATTCAGCGCCCCAGGCCCAAATCCAGCGCCTTCAAAGCGTTGGTCCTGGGGCCCCCACTACACCGTTCCAAACGGTAGCCCCCCCAAATCCAGCCCCCTCCCCAGTTGCGTCGCTGACAGATCCCCCGCGATAGCGCTCCACAAACCCCTCGCCGGCCAAATCCATCCTCCTCCCGGCGGCCGGGCCCGCAGGCCCCCATCCTAGCGCCTGACCCCGCTCCCCAGCGGACGATTCAGCCCCCCAGCTGCGTGCCGACAGACGCCCCGGGACTGCGCCGCCCCCAGCCCCCTCTCGCAGACGCCCCGGGGCGCTTACCTCCGAGCCGCCGCGCGGCGAGTGCGCGGGAGGGAGCGCGAGGGCGGGAGGGCGCGGGCGGCGGGGGGCGGGGGGGGGTCCGTGCGCGCACCTGTCCCGGCCGGGCCGGCTCAGCCGGGCATCCCGCGCGGGGAGGGGGCTGGGGGCCCGCGCTCTCCCCGCCCCCGGCCCGCGGCGCCTTGCTGGGGGAGGGGGCTCAGCCCCGGCCCCCCGCGTCCTGGCGTCGGCTCCGGGGGGGGCGCTGCGCGGTGGCCGGACCCGGGGCGCGCCGCGGCCGCATCTCCTCCGCCCGCCGCGGCCGCCGCTGCGACTCGCGGCTCCGCCACCTCCGCCCCCCCTCGGGCACCGGTCCCCCCCCCCCCCGCAAAGCCGGGCCGGAGCCAGGCAAAACCCGGCCCGGAGCTAAAGCGGCGCGGAACGGAGGGAGGAGCCGGGTGGGCGGCAGGAGGCGCTGGAGGCGGAGATGGGGATAAGGGAGAGACCCAAGAGGAGGCACCCTGCTTTTGTCTAGGTGGGGGTGCCTAAGTGGGCCCCCGATTCTGGTCTCGTGCACGCTGACAAGACTCGCATCCCCGGGATCCATCCCCAAGCTGACCCAAGGAGATGTGGAGATGATAGGGTGTCAGGAGACCCTAGGTCCACATGGCCCCTTTCATATATGAGGTCATTGATTCAATCCACAAGCAGTATGTCTAACAACACTCAATGGATACGTGAGGAAATTGAGCACAAGAAGGTGTCTTGTCCAAGGTCACTCAGTTAGAAATTGTCAGATTTGAACCTGGGCAAGCCGGCCGCAGAGATCACGGATGCGCAGTCTGTCCTCTGTCCAGTGCCCATATGTCCTGGTTCAGAAGGGGTTCTCAGAGGGCTGCAGGCCCCCTTGAGCCAGCGGGGAGCACTCTTGTCCCCACCCTTTGGTGGGGGAGCACTCCAAGACAAGCCAGTTTTCAGGCTCCAGAGACCTCCCTGTAACTCCCCCTCCACCCCCCACACTCTGTGACCTTAGGAGAGCAGGAGAACCTCTCAGAGCCCAGTGGCATTCTCTGTCCAAAGCACCTCCCAGTGTGTGCGCCACGTGTATGCGTATGTCTTCCCCACTGGACTGTGGGCTGTCCCAGTCCCTCTGGCATCTCCAGTATACAGTAGGTGCTTAACAAATGTTTTACTATTATGTATTTATCTAGTGACCCGTCTTGCACACACACTCCATGCTGGGCATCTTCTCAATAAATCATCTCATTCATTCCTCATGGAAGCCCTACCCCGAATGGGACACTGAGGCACAGAGAGGTCAAGGAACTTGCACATCACAGAGGGATGGAAAGAAAGCATGAGGCCTCTTACTCCTGCTTACTGAGCACCTTTCAGGCAGGCCTTACCCACTTTGTCCTATCCACGGTTCCCAGCAGTCTGGGGGGCTCAGAAAGGTCATGTCGTTTCCCACTGGCCATGTGCGCCACAGGAAAGTGGGAATCAGACTTTGAACCCTTCTCCTCGGGATAGGCGGGATCCTGGGCAACTGGCAGCCTCGCTGGCTTCCATGGAGATAATCCAGGTCTTCCAGGGCCCAGGCATTAGCGAGGGGCCTGCGGGAGACCACAGACCTCCCTTCCTGCCAGTGGTTTTGCCCTGACCGGCTTTCCGGCTGCACCACCACGTCCCAGGCAAATCAGCCAGCACCTGTTCTCCACCGGTTCCCATCCGGAGGCCCGCCTGACCGGGGAAGGGGTCCGGCCCTCAGCTTGGCGCCCAGGCTCTGAGCCCTCTTCCCACCTCCACACCAGTTCTTAAGCTGTGCCCCCCACCCCTGCATGCCTTCCCTTGCCCGTGGCCTTGGCCAGACTGGACTCCTTGGCAATCTATGCCTTCAACAGGCATTTATTAGACACCCACTGGATGCTAGGTCCAGGGCTGAGCAGTCCAAAAGAGGAGCTGATTTGCTACCTTCAGAGGAACAGGGCCATATACAAGAACTGGGAGTGGAGAATGCAAGGTCCGGGCCCAGGCCGAGCTAGATGGGGACCCCGGGAGTGAGTGGCGACCACAGGGAGGTGATTTGGGGGCCATAGAAGGCCCACAGACGGATCTGGCAAAGCATATGGGGTGCGGGGCAGTAGGGTGGGAAGGTTAGACTAGGCAGAGGGGCCTGCTTGGGACAAAGGCCCTCAGGGAGGCCCCACCCCCGCAGCCCAGCTCAGCTGCCACCCAGGCTTGGGAGGACATGAATGGGTCTTTCATGCCCTGGACCAGGGCAAGGTCAGTCCGGGCTGCTCCCTTCCCCCCAGCCCTGGGCTCCTGCCTGTCTGAGTCCTGACCTGGAGAGGGGTGGCAGGAAGTTCACAGTTTGCCCTCGGGGGGAGCTAGGGAGGCCCAAGGAGGGGAAGAGCCTAGCCCGAGGTCACCAGCGCCAGTAACACCCTCCTAATTGTATGAGTCTGAGCAAAGCCTGCCCCTCTAGGCCTCAGTTTCCCCTCCTGAGCATCCGGGTGGAGCTGCTCGGCCCTCCCGTCCTGCTCCGACCCTGGCAGAATCCAGTGCGGGTTTTGCCGGTGCCCGCGTCCACCGACACCTTCTTCCCAGCTCGCGGGGCTGCGGCCCCGGGTCCGAGCCGGCCGGGGGAGACCCGGAGGGAACTAGGCGGCCTTGGGGGCCGCGGGATGGGTTGAGGCTGAGCCTGGCCTGGTGCCTAGCGTCTGCGGGAAAGGGAAACGCCGCCCGGCTGCCTGACGCCCCCTCTGAGCGCTCCCCGCCTCGGCGCCCTGCTGTGTGACTCCGGCGGGTCTCTGCCCCTCTCTGGGCGGCACTGGAGCCGGGCCGGAGGGCAGCGTCTCAGAGAGGTTGCCTGGGTCGCGCTCCTTCCCTGGCGGGTCCCAGCCTGTTTTTCCGTAACCGGGTGCGGGCCCTCTTTTAAGCCCAGGTTAGGGGGTGGTCGCTGCCGGGTCGCGCCCCTAGCCGTGGCTTGGTCCAGGGAATCCCCCTGGGGGCTCGGAAAGGGCAGCTCCGATTGGCTGAGGCTGCGTGTGACGTCAGGTCCTCCCTGACGCCCCCTCCCCTGGAGGCACGTGGGGGTGGCCGCGGCAGGGGAGGGGCCGGGGGTCCGGGCTGATTCGGGGTGTCCCCCCAGCCTGAGGCGGCAGCTGGGCAGCGCAGACGCGATTCTCCTCGGACAGATTTTTCCCTAGTCCCGTATCCCCCTCCAACCCCCCCAAAACGGCAGCTGCTCAGGCGGCAGATGCGCCGGCTAAATCCGCCCAGCTGGTCCCTCCGCAGAGCTAACCGCCTAGAACCCATTGTGGGTGGGTAGGGGCGTTGAGTGTGTGTGTGCGCGCGCGCGCGCGCGCCTGGGAAGGGGGTGCAATGTCCTGGCCCCGCCCTATCCCTTACCCTTTGACCCCTGCCTCCTCACAGGTCGGGGTGGGGTGGGGCTCCCCTTGTGGACCCTTCCCCAAGTTTAAATACCCTCCTGGAGCTCTTGAAAGATTTGGGAGACCTGGTGCCCAGAGAGGGTATGGCCCTTTCCAGAGGCTACACAGCATCCAGGCAGCTTCAGGATTCCAAAGCAGGGGTACTATTATTCCTTTTTAAAGTGTGGAAACAGACCCCCAGAGAAATGGCTTTCTGGCTCACAGAGCCAGGAAATGGAGCTGGAATTTGAACCCCAGGCTTTTTTCCCCCTTATCATTTTTTTAAAGTTTTAAAGTTTTTTTATTTTTTTCCATAACTCTGCAACCCAGTGGGGTCACTCACTTGAGTGAGTGGAGTCTTGATGGCCACCTCCTGCCCTGTGTTTGGGCCCCTCTGAGCCTGGCACAGACCCTCCTTCCTTTGCTTCTTTAGCCCCATTGGGTCCCACTCTCATCAGGAGGTACTGAAGATCCAGGAGGTCTTCCTGGAGGAAGAGGAGGTGGCTCCACTCTGAAATGTTGGGGGTGTAGTTGTCAAGGGCTTGAGGGTGCTTCGAATGTTCAGTTTTATACCCAGCCTGTCCTACCTCTGGGTCTTTGCCCTTGCTATTCTCCCCATCTGGAATGTTGTCCTCACTGATCTCCAATATGACCTACCCTCTGCCCTTCAGGTTTCAGTGCAAATGTCACCTCTCCAGTGACAGATGTGCCAGCCCTGTCTGTCCTCTTACCCTGCTTTGGTTTTCTTCATTTTATTTGTCACAACCAAAGATGGTATGTTGTTTCCTCCACAGCACTTCCCCCATACCAACCTCCTCCCTCCTCCCTCTTCCTCCAGAAGTCATTCCTGCCTCAGGACCTTCGCACAGACTGTGTCTGCTGCCTGGTGGAGATATTCTTCCCCTAGATCTCTGAGTGGCTTTGTCCCTCACCTCATCCCTCACCTACTTAGGTCTCATCTTAAATATTCACCCCAACATGTCCCCATCTAAATAATCACCACTCTATGGTCTGGCTGG
>PITA01029186.1:0-18266 GCA_004023965.1 Spilogale gracilis | reverse complement strand
AGGCAGTTCTCAAGTGCAGCAGTTGTGTGTCCCAGGAAATGTTAGGCAATGTCTGAACATGTTTTTGATTGTTATGGCTTCGGGAAGTGTATGGTTGTTACTTGCCTCTGGTGGATAGAGGTCAGGGATGCTGCTAAACATCCTACATTTCTCATGAGTCTCCCCACCACAAAAAAATTATCAGGTACATGGGGCACCAAGATGGCTCAGTTGATTAGGTGTGGGACTCTTCCTTTCGGCTGAGGTCATGATCTCAGGGTCATGAGATTGATCCCTCCTTTGGGCTCTGCCCTGAATTTAAGATTCTGTCTTTCCCTCTTTGACTCCTCTCACCCTGCTCTCTTTCTCTCTCTCTAAACATAAATAAATAAAATATTTTAAAAATTATCAGGTCTAACATATCATATCAGAGGTTGAGAAACCCTGATGGATTTCAATATTAGTTCTTTCTCTCTTCAAGTATTTCACTAGCCTGTTTCAAAGCTTCTCTGAGCCTCAGTTTTATTACTTTAAAGAATGATATGCTGGCGTTTTCTGTGATCATAAGGTGGGTGGGAGAACTAAACTGGGCAATGTGTGCTGCACAGTTAATATTATGTCAGGAACAAAGTTCATGGTAAATAAATTGTTACTATTAATATGGGTCACTAATCCCTGACACAGCTGGTATATGGTCTTCAAAGTATTTTAATATCTCAATGTAACAGAGAATAAATTAAATATTTTTGAAGTCACTTTTAAGAAACTGTACTATAATATTCTTTTTAGTGTAAATAGTGAATTGGTTTATTAATAATTTTAATTTGTTTTTTAAATGTTAGCATTTTTAATTTTTAAAAATATAAGAAATATGTAGAGGCTCCATTTGATGAACTAGCCCAATGATACTATCATGAGGCTTATATTGTAATAGATAATTATAATATAAGTATATATTTATAATGATGTTTATATTTATGCATTGATATACACAAGCAATAAGTTACATATCTTTATCTACATATGTTAATCCATCTTTTCATCTGAATTTCCCACCCTGTTAACACAAACATGAATTTGATATGATTTGCATTAATTTGATGATTTCTCTTCATGTGCCTCCTACCCCCAGAAGACGTGGATATTTCTTATAAAGGAGAAATAAGTCAAAATCTGAAGTTGAAAATACCTGTCATTTCCATATACATAGCCTGTATGTTTGTACGTATATATGCAACATATGTATATACATATATACTTATGTATGTATATGGGGTAATAATACTGACGATAGCAAAATTAAACCTGTAAATATGCTATTTTTATGTGTTTAAATGTTTAACATTTTAGAAGTCTGATATTTGGGTGCCTGGGTGGCTCAGTTGGTTAAGCGACTGCCTTCTGCTCAGGTCATGATCCCGGAGACCTGGGATCGAGTCCCACATCGGGCTCCCTGCTCGGCAGGAAGCCTTCTTCCCCTCTCTCACTCCCCTTGCTTGTGTTCCCTCTCTGCCTGTGTTTCTCTCTGTCAAATAAATAAAATCTTTAAAAAAAAAGTCTGATATATTAACACAAATGCCCTATAGACTTTGAATTTTCCTTTGTCCCTTCTTTCTTGTATCATCAATTCTGCAAATATGTATTGCTGCCTAAAAAAATGGGTTAGGTTTCTGATGGCACAAAGACAGAGTTTAGCAATCTATAATTTTTGCTCTCAAGGAGTGTACAGTCTAGTATGTGTTCTGAGAGATTAGGCAACTCTAGCTTATAAACTGATAAAAATAACCATTATGAGATATGATAAATGATGTACAAATTCTACCAAAGTTCTAAGAAGTAATTGATTCTGCATGTGAGGGTAGGAACATTTTTTTCTACAAAGCTTGAAAGCTGAGGAGTGAAATCTAGAAGTGTTAATTAGTTTAATCTTACTGATTTACTGGAAAAGACTAATCTTAATGTTTTCTAAATTACAAAAAAACTGGCTTCCACAAGAACAAGTTTTGGTTTGTTAATAAAAATAAAAGATCTATGTATTATTGATAGGGAAGACGACATTACCAAAAAAAAAAAGTGAATTTGTTAAATACACAGACTCTCCTAATATTAAAAAACAAACAGCTACTGGAATAAAACCCCAAGACTATACAAAGTAAACTCACTCCTGCTTTAGATTTACTATGCAATAATTAAAATTGGTGGGGGCACAAAGATCTGTTGAAAACATGGATATTCAGACAGTTAAGAATGCATTCAGAGGAAAGTACAAGCTCAGAAAACATTTTATATCAATGTCTAACTTCAGAAACTCAGCAGAGGTGGGTGCCTTAAGGTCAATGCCAGGCTCCTAAGGCAGTTCAGAGCTGGTTGACTTGGCCAATATATACTGTTACAAAGAAAAGAAAGTAGAAAGAAAAAAAAAGTCAGAAAACACTCTATTGTTGTAATATTCTTTTTATGTAATCATATATTTCCCCTAATTTGTAGTAGGTGCTGTCTCTTAAAGGTTCTAAACTATGCTTTTTGTCTCTGCATCACTTTCCAATGAAATCATTGAATCTAATTTCCTCTCAGGGTATTCCTATTACACTGAGGTCTATCATGAAAGACATAAAGTAGAAAGATTTGTTATGTGACTTGTTCCTTTTTCCTGTTAAACCTGCTCAAATAGGCTAACTGGAACTAATGCCTGTACAAGCATCCCTTGGGAACCACTGCACACTTTCTTTCTTCAAACTGTCTGTTCTCTTGTTAGCTGCATGCATGTCTTTTTCTGGGTTCTCTTTTCATTCTTCTGTAACTTAATCATTTTTATGGGACTTTAAAATTTTTTTTTTTGCCTCCTCTCTCTTTATTTATTTTGATGTCCATCTTGGTTTACTCTTCATGTCCATTATTTTCTCCACTAAAACAAAACAAAACAAAATTAAACCTTCTTTATTTTTGTTTAACTCATTGTCTTTATTCATTCTTGCTTTTCTTTTCCCCTTCTGACCCATTTTTGTCTTTTATTTTTTTTCTGTAGTTTCCCCTCTCCCATGATGCTTCCTTGTCCTCTTTTCTCATTCTATGATCTACTCTTCTTTTTTTTAATCTCCCCCACTTTCCTTCATAAAAATACTTTCAGGGGGCCCCTGGGTGGCTTAGTGGGTTAAGCACCTACTCCTGTTTTCGGCTCAGATCATGAGCACTTGGATTCTGAGAGTCAGTCCTGTTAGGACTCCAGGCTCAACAGAAAGTCTGCTTGATGCTCTCCCTTTCTCTTTGCCCCTCCCCCTACTCAGACATGGCACTAGCACACTGTCTCTCTCTAAGAAATAAATAATAAAATACCTAAATAAAAATACTTTCTAATATTATCCATTTTTGATAATTTCCTTACTCTTGGTATCTTTGTTCTTATACTGCTTTCCCCACGCTATTATCTCATTGCTTAATCTTGTGTATTGCTCATTGCCATCAACAAGACAAAATGAACTATTAATATTTTCTTGCTTCGTAACTCTTCACTTATATCATCCTATCATGGCCACCATTACTCAGTATTTTGAACAGATGGTCATGAGCTGGAAGGTTTCTTGGACTCAAATAAGTGATAGCTTAATCCAGCAATTATAAATGATAAATAGATTGCCCTGGATACTAAAACATGAAGTTTTCCATAATATTAAGTAAGTGATACACTTAATCATCTTAATACTTACAAATGGATCTGAACATACTATTTAGAGTACAGATACAAAATAAATTTGAATTGGGCCTATTAAAATCTATGCTACTGCACATTGTAATTTGGGCTTTCTGTGCAGGTCAAGATTTAGGATTACTGTCCTAACTGGGTTATTTGGTTCTTGTCCCAGATGCACCAAAGAAGTGGAGACCTGAAACCAGAATGGAGATGTATAGTTTATTGAGTGTATCAGTGTGGCATACTTTGAAGAGTTAAAGTAGGCAGCGGCTGGGTGGCATTGTCAGATAGGGGACCCACTCTTGGTTTCAGTTCAGGTCATGATTTCAGGGTCATCAGCTCGAGCCCTGATATTGAGCTCTGCACTCAGTTTGCAGTCCGCTTGAGCTTATCTCCCTCTCCTTCTGCCCCTCTGCCTACTCTTGCTCTCTCTCTCTCTCTCTGTGTCTCTTTTTCAAATATATAAATAAATCTTTTTAAAAAAATGAAAACAGGCCTTTCCTGCTCCCTTAACCCTTAGAGGTGGCTCTGAACATGGGTGACTGTTAACTCTCTGGGTGGCTCAGAGGGTGTGACCTGCTTTATTCCTTCTCTCTGATGTCTAACTGCCTAACAATTACTAAAATTACTATTTTTATTTTAATCAGTTGCTTGAATGTTTTAAGATTTAATTTGGTCCCATACTATTGTGATGTCATATTTATAAGTGCATATGAAATAATAGATATGAAAGAGAAAACCAGTTCACTTTATACAGATTTTTGATGTGGGATTTATTCCATGAGAAGTGAGTAAGCAGTAATATGTTGGAAAGAATACAGGATATGGAAAACAAAGATGTGTTTGATACATGGAATGAAGCTGTTATTCATTAATTACCTGGGATAGGTTTTCAAAGATGAAGTTTATAAAAGTTGTATGATATCTGAAAATATTAAATGGAAACATACAATATAAAGCATTATACTTTGTAAAATGTAATACCTGAAGTAAATGCTTATTAGCAGTGTGAGAAGGAAAAAGGAAAACAATTGTAAATGTTTGCTTAAGATCCAATTAGACATTATAAACTCCAGAATTAGAGATCTATATTTATTCTGTGTGTTTTTATAATAGAATGATTTAGAGGATTATTATGAAGTTATATATGCATTGGAAATGTATGTATTCACTTTATTTGTATTACATAAATAATATCTTTCTGGTAAAAAAAAATGTCCTAGAAATCAAATAACTTAAAGGATTTTAACCATATTGGTGAAAAATTCCAGGTTGTTGTGTCTCATGAGTATAAGAAAACATTAGACAAATATGGCACAAATTATAAAAGCATTATTTTTTTAAATATCAAAGTTATTTTTCTATTTTTTAGCAACAGTCAAGCTATCAAATTATGTTAACAAAAGATTTCTTGTAATATTTTTAGAAACTTGATCTTCAAATTCCTGTTATGTTCTGACAGCTTTAGAACTCACTTTTTTACTTGCCTTTCTATTATTTTGTTGTATGTAATTTAGATTGTTTTCTGAGATAATAAAAATAATTATCATTTATTCATAGAAAAAATATTCATTAGACCCTGGATGTTGCTTTAGAGTAAACAAAAAATTAGATTATGTAATATTGTCATTCACTGAATCTTGACCTTTTCCTCAGGTGTACAAGAAATACCAACTGTCCTTATTTTTCACAAGTCAGGTATATTTGGATGGTGAAATCTCATTTGGTTGGCTGTGGGAGAAATTTTGAGTCATTGCTTACTGAAGCAATGCAAAGGCCTTGAATCTACATGTTGCCAAGATACTAGACAGGATCTTTAACGTTTTCATCACACTGGTTTATTTCCAAAATTACTACTGTTCTAGTCTACACAGTAACCTCAGTTCTCTGATTCTGATCCTATCATATCATTATTGGCACACAGTACTGTTTTTAACTTTTTATTTTCATTCCAGTTAGTATACAGACAGTGCTATATTCCTTTTAGGTGTACAATAGCATGGCACACATTCTTCTTTTTTTTTTTTTTTAAGATTTTATTTATTTGACAGAGAGAAACACAGTCAAGAGAGGGAACACAAGCAGGGGGACTGAAAGAGGGAGAAGCAGGCTTCCCGCTGAGCAGGGAGCCTGATGTGGGACTCGATCCCAGGTCTCCAGGATCATGACCTGAGCCGAAGGCAGTGGCTTAACCAACTGAGCCACCCAGGCGCCCCACACATTATTCTTTAATGAAGCTTGGAATTCCACTTTATGGATTGACTTCTTAGTCGCACCACACAAATCCAGTGGCTACGTCTTTTCACTGTCATGACTGAGTGGTGCTCACCTGACACAGCTTACAGACCCCACTTGTTTACATTCCTACACACTTAAGGCCCAGGGTGGGCTGGGGTTGTTTTTGTTGTTTGTTCTGTTTATTTCCTGTTAAGAGGAGTTACTGTCTTGCTTTTAATTTTTCTCAAAGAAGATTTCAATGTGATCTTTTACTCCAGAATATCTTGCACAGTGGTTAGGGGGTTTGATTGAATCTCTTGCATAGACCTCTTCTGAGGGAAGGGAGGACAAGTGGTCATGAGGAACATCACACACAGATTTCATCCCCTCATACATGCTTTCATTCTGGAAGCAGAGAACATAGCATGCTGCACTGGTATTAACATAACTATAACAAAGAGAACTGTATCTCTAGTCACTCCTCATAGACATCGTGGCAAGTTAGAACTTCTGACATAATACTAGTGAGGACATCTGGGAGAGGAGCAGAAAAAGAGATTAAATAGAGTATGCTTGGCCTTGTTTGATCAATGTTTTGCATGGTTTTATGGAATAAGCTATTTTAAAGGTAATCTTCTGTCTGCCTAGAGAAACTTAAATTGAGCTTTCCAGCCATCTTTATGATATATTGTCATGGAAAAATGGTTTCTAAATATTCACAAATTTGTATATATATATATATATTTGGGGCTCTAGGAGATTTGCAAGCCTTGGTGTCTGCAAGTACCTATATTTCAGGATGACATCAATATATTATTATTTCCAGAAAACATGTGTTCTCACATCAGATATTTTCAATCATTAGTCAGTTGGATTGAAACACAACCTGGAAAATCAACTAATAGTTTATGTTGGTTTATCTGAGTTTGTCAAAATTCTCTGCTTATTAGTGACAACATTTCATTCATTAAATAAATACTTATGAAGTATCTGTTACACATATGTTCCTAGCAAGATACAGTAAAGGACCCAAAATGGCATAAACACCTGCCCTTTCAGGTTTCTGATGTCAAAGGGGAAATGAGTCATACCAGAATTATAATGTAAAAAAATAAGTGATCTGCCATAGTAGGGGGGAAAGAATGGACTTGTAGAATTAAGAGATTATTAACTTCTAATTTTCAGGACACTTTATGATTATTTGCAACATAATTGAACTTTCAATTTGGGTTTGAAATGAGTTAATTTCAAAAGACAGTAATGGAAATGAGAGATAGTCCAAGTATAGGAGACAATATAATGAGAAGTATGGTTAGGAAGGAATAAACAAATCAGTGTAGCTATTGTATCTGGCATGGGGAATATGAGCAGGAACAATATGATGATAATCCCTTAAATAATGAATACTTGTTTACCTCTGAAACTGAAACATTCCATACATGTTGTTGTTTTGTTTTGTTTTGATGAGTGTGTAGGTGTGTGGGTGTCTGTGTTTAGGACAGAAGGGCATAGCACAAGAAAAGCATTAAGAGCCAGCCACCTCCCCAGATGCCCAAATGACTACATTTAGGTGGATGCTAATGGTGCAGCTGAGGAAAAGACAATCATCACACAAAGATATCTCCATCAACGTCTATTTTTAAATCTCTTACAGGTCCAAATAAATAAATAAGGGCTGGTTTTGAAGAGGATATTTAAGGGATAAAAGAGTTTATGTAGATACAGGAGAGAAATTGGAAGGCATCTGTGGTAGCCCATGTAAAAGATAATATAGGATTGAAATACATTGTAAACAACAATGTTAAAAATAAAAGGGGTGCTGGACTTGACAGGTATGTGGAAAAATAAAAGGACAAGCAAATCAAATTATAAACAGGGTTTGGTTTGGTGACTAAATTAATATGGGGATAAAAGAGACAGGGTTATAACAGTAGATTCAAAGTTTATGAATTAATAGGAGATTAATGGTGATGTGACTAATAACTGGCAATCAAAAATGCTACCATATGTCAAATTCTCATAAATTTAGGTACATGTAATTTTAGGTACATGTAATAAATATAATAAAATGTTCCCCAGTTTTTTTTTCATTTTTTTCTTTATATTTTCTTTTCTTTAAGATTTTATTTATTTATTTGACAGACAGAAACACAGCTAGAGAGGAAACACAAGCAGGGAGAATGAGAGAGGAAGAAGCAGGCTTCCCACGGAGCAGGGAGACTGATGTAGGGCTGGACCCCAGGACTCCGGAATTATGACCTGAGCTGAAGGCAGACACTTAAGGACTGAGCCAACTCAGTGCCCCTCCCCAGTTTTCTTATAAAAAGAAAACTATAGCTGCTAAATCTATGAGAATTTTTTTTTTAAGATTTTATTTATTTATTTGACAGGGAAAAACACAGCTAGAGAGGGAACACAAGCAAGGGGAGTGAGAGAGGGAGAAGTAGGCTTCCTGCCGATCGGGGAGCCCAATGTGGGGTTGGATCCCAGATCCCCGGGATCATGACCTGAGCCGAAGGCAGTTGCTTAACCAACTGAGCCACCCAGGCGCCCCTAAATCTATGAGAATCTTGAACAATCTTCTCTGTTTTTTGTTTGTTTTGTTTCATTTTGTTTTTGTTTATTTGTTTTTTGGCTTTCTTGTGCTAAATTATATTTTGGTCATTTTGACTTTATTCATTCTATTGTGAAGGCAACTATCTTGGAAGTGTGATTTGGAACTCGCGACTGTGGAGAGTCTCACATTTGCAGACTGCTCTTGTTCCCTAACAGACCAGTTTGTTTGGATAGGCACATCATGATGCACGCTTAAAAAAAGTGTTGTCCTGGGTGCCTGGGTGGCTCAGAGGGTTAAGCCTCTGCCTTCGGCTCAGTTCATGATCTCAGGATCTTGGGATCGAGTCCCACTTCCGGCTCTCTGCTCACTGGAGAGCTCTCTGCTTTCCTCTCTCTGCCTGCCTCTCTGCCTACTTGTGATCTCTCTCTCTGTCAAATAAATAAATAAAATCTTTAAAAAAAAGTTTTCCTTACCATTCCCAAAGGAAAATACTTTTTTGTTTCTTCCCCATATTCTCAGAAACTCCTGTATCTCCTGGCATTAAAAACCAGTAAGCATAAGAAATTTGTAAAGTATGTATAGGGAAATTTCTGGCAAAAAATAAAATTTCAGCACTTTTTTTCAACAGGTCTTAAGGATAATTTTAAAGTGATTTTTTTTTATTAAAAACATTTTGTTGATGTGAATGTAGTAAAATATACAACGGAATTCTACAGGAAAGCATAAGTTTTATATAAGCATTAATATTATACAAGCACTGAAAAATTATTTAAGGTTATGTAGTCAGAAATAATGCATGTATTTGTGTATTGGTAAATACTAGGCTACAAAGCCCTGTATAAGCTAATACTGTAATATATTTGAGTAATGATGGTAACCAGAAAGTAAGACATACTATACAATAAATTTGAATGAATTTCTATATAGCACATGCAGACAAGGTAAATATGAGTAAAAATTCATAAAAGGCAAGCAGCAAAATATAATAAATTTTAATGAATTCCTCTATAGTTAGCCTCAGTACAGGTAGACAAACAAATATTTCAGTACAGAGTTTTCAGTGCATAAAAAATAATGTATTTGAAGGAATTCTCATGGCATGCCTGTACATTCAATAAAAGTAAATAGTACTAAATATTAGTATACTACAAGCAGTAGGAAGTATTTCAATTAATGTTTATTAGTAATAGGTGTTAAGGGATGTTGTATCTTTATTATAATCAGTAACAAGATTCATTAAAAACTATCAAAGATTTTAATCTTCATTTTTATTTATTTTTCTTCAGTTTTCATTTATAAAATTTAAGAAATCATGTCAGCAAAACCAAGTTGCTATATCATTAAGACCTGAAACCAGAGTTGTAAACTAGCCTTTCTAGTCAAAGAGCTTTATAGCAGGCGGGGATTCTGGCCTACACTTGGAAAGTTCTCATAGAGTATCTACAGACCTTTCTCAGAAACCACCTCTCCCTCAAACTCCTTTATTCAGCATCCAGAACTGAAACACTAGGGAGTGGGGAGTACGCATGATGAACCAGACTCAGTACACCAATCTGTATTTACAATGAGTAGCCATTTGATGTAGCATACTTTTTGTTTTTTTTTTTCCTAAATGAGAATGGATTCCACATTCCAGGATTATAAATTATATACTTAAACTAACATTCATGATTTCATTTTTTGACTCTTAGATTTTAAAACTTTTTTAAAGATTTTATTTACTTCACAAAGAGTGAGCATAAGCAGGGGAAGTAGCAGAGGGAGAGGGTTAAGCAGGCTCCCTATCAGCAGGGAACCTGATGTGGGGTTCGATCCCAGGACCCCAGGATCATGACCAGAGTTGTAGGCAGCTGCTTAACCAACTGACCCACCCAGGCACCCCAGATTTTGAAATTTTTCAAATGCCTGGATCAAATGTGGAATTACTCTGGTGCACATAGAGGATCTTAAACCTTCTTTTCTTCATATGTAGTAACAAACTCAGTATATCTTCAAGTTTGTAACTCTGTATTACTTCAATTCAAATAGAATAGAGCATTTAGAGCTTTACACAGGACAGCAGTTGCTCTGCTATTCCTGTTGGAGATACAGAGAATAATGCTAAGGAGTCACTAACCCAGGGAATCTATAAGAGATCAAAGGAACATTTATTCCATCAACTTGAATGAGCTTGTCGTCCCATCCTTCTTCATTTTTTATAATACTTGCCTAAGATGGAAGATCCTTGAGCAACAGTCACTTCATCACTAACGTTATCTTTTAATTTGCATAATCCTGTCTTAATTTTGTTCCCTTTTTCCAGTTTTCTGTTTGCTATACAATAAACATCTCCAGCTGGTTTTTGCATCTTCATTGCTCAAGTTGTCACGTTTAGAAGAAATCCTAACACTTCTCTGTACCTACAGCCTTTACCAAATAAACAGAATGCACTTTTCATTCATTATGATTGTTAATAATGATACTAAGTACATATTTTTTAAAATAAATACAATTAACTTTTCCATTTTAAAACTGTTGCCATGTTGAGCATTCTACATGACAGTCCTGCTTGGTGTAGACAGCCCATCTATCACAAGTAGTAGACTGTCACCTATAATCATAGAGGCTTAGCACTGCCCAGTTCTTGTATTGGTAGAGCCCTGTGGGTATACCCATAAGAAGTAGCTGAGTAAATATTTAAGCTGAGAAAATTTTCGCTCTCCTGATTTCCCAAGATCCGACACAGAAAAGAGTCACAATTATGTATCTTTCTCATGGTATGGCTCAATCTTTCACTAGGAGTGTTTAAAGGATTGAAAAGATCTTAGAGTGTTCATATTATTATTAATTTAAAAATATATTTATAGGATAATATTAAACTATTTATTGTTTATTTCAAGTATTATTAAGTATATATCACTAACTGCACGAGATAGCAGATTATTAATAGAACACACACACACACACACACATGCATGCACACACACAATAGTATATATCTTACACTGTAACAAGTAATATAACTTTATGTATGATTCATCTTAAATGACTCCTGGGCAGAGTGAGTAGTTTGTTACTGCTGATTCATAGGTGGTAAGGGTGGGGTAAGCAAATTATTCTGGCAGAATGGGTTCTTTCTTTTCACAGAGTAATATTCACCAAGTTTTTCATGAGAATCTGCTGTATGCAGCACACTGGATTAAATATTGTAGGGATCTAGGAGGAAATGGCACTCATACTGAAGTCATTATAACTAAGCTAAGGTTGTAAAGATTAAACATCTGTGAATAGATAAGAAAGAATTAGATGAATAGGCTAGTTAGAGAACCTTCATAGGAAAGCAACTTTTGAATTAGTTTCTATTAGAAAATATGGAAAAGAATTATCAGAAATGTGGAATAATATATTTTATTTAGAATAACAGCATGAAGAAGGGCATTTCAGGACATAGTAAATTGTGGAAGACAGATTTATATAGAAGCATATTTTCTAGTAGGTATGCTTTGATAAAATATTCACTAAAGATGATATTTTTCCTAAATTTAGCTCTTACTTTGCAGTAAAATCTGTTAATATGTCTTGTTCTATTCTTACCAACTACATTAATATTTTATTGATCACTTCAAAAGAAATGAAAGTAGCATCTTTTTTTATGAGGAATAAGACTGAATTCTACCCATTAAATAGCATAATGCTGGCTATGAAAACCAATGAGTCATATAGGTACACTTATATCTGAAAAAAGACAATTGACTCTGGGAGGGCACGGGAGAAATCTATATCCTATATTTGGGTGGATAAAAGATAATTAACAATACAGGTTTCAAACAACTTAGATCTGTTACTTGAATGTCTTGTGAAATAAATTTAATCATTAGATAATATCTGAAACAATATTTGAAACAACAGCTAGTATTTTAATACTTTTACCATATAAAACACATTTTTCAATTAATGATAATATGAATAGTCTAAGATATAAGCATATAAGAATTACACTCCAAGAATTAAAAAAAAGGCTAATAAGTATATAAGACATTTCCAAATTCAATAGTAATCAAATAAATCAGAGTAAAATTAAAATGAGACCAATTATTGAAAACCTGAATATTTAAAAATGATAATATACAATGTTGATGGAGTAGTGAAAGGAGTGTTTTATGAAGCTGGTGAGGAGACTTACCTGCAGACTTTTTCTGCTGAGACTAACAGCAAATCAAACACTAGAAGATAGAACCTAGAGTATTAGGTCTCAGGCAAGAAAAAGACTATGGTCAGGCAGTTGAGGACAGTATGACAGATCGAAAGTGCCACCCACTAGGAACCACAGCTTCTCATTTTCTTTCCTGCACTATCATCTATTTTTTGTCTTCCTCATCAGGACTTCAGGACCATAAGACAGATGCAGCAGAATTTTACTACTGCATAGTTTTTTTAATCTATAAATACTACATGTATCAGTTTTTATAGTGTTCAATTTTAAAATATGAAATTCCATTTTATGTCTGCTAAAGTTCCTCAGTCTTGCAATTTTAACTCAACATTATCCTAACTTTTACTTCAGGGGTAACTAGATATTGAATGTAGCTCTAATTCATTCATTTAACTGAATGTTTCACTATAGACCTTCTCCATTTCACTTCCAGTTCTCACCTCTCTTTAATATATTTTTCATCTTATTGGAGATCTGTAATTTCTTCTCAGAATCATTAGATCTTTCTTCTAAATTAGTAATTCTCTATCTTAGTCCAAATATACTCCTAGCTTTATTGCATGACTTTAATTTCAATTATTTTATTTTTATTTATAGTCATTTTGTTTTCCTAATATTTCCAAATGGTTACATTTCAAGTTTACTTTATAATTTTTTAGCATATTAAACATGTTCAACTTACATGCTGGGACTGATAATTCTATTACCTAAAGTTTTGTACTGCTGATCTGTTCTTTGTCATTGATAATTTGTGTGTCTTTCTTTACATGTTTTGTGATTTTTGATGTTGAAATCCTTATTTATCTTGAAATTTCACTTATTAGGTTTCTTTGAGTCTTAGAACAGAGGTAATATCTTCACCCAGGGTTTGTTTCCATTATATCAACTGTGAAGTTGACCACTCCTGGACCCAAATGAAATAAATTCTAATCTTGAGAATTTTAGAACACAATAGCAGGGTTTATTTATGCTATAAACCCATATCAGAACTAGATTGTGGGTACAAATTTTCAGGGAAGATGATTTGATTTATTTTCACCCAATTTCTCCATTTTGAGAATAGCAATTTTCATTCCAGTCCTCTGGAAGCACTTAGTAGGACATTTTCTTTCTCATTCACTTATTCACTTTGTTGTTGTTGTTTTAAGATTGTATTTATTTATTTGAAAGGGAGAGAGTGTGTGAGCATGGAGAGGAGAGGAGAGAGCAAAAGAACCTGAATCAGACCCCTCACTGAGCATACTGAGCGCACAGCATAAAGCCTGCAAGGCTGGGTCCCCCAACCACAAGATCACAACCTCGGGAGGAACCAAGAATCGGGCACTTAATGGACTGAATAGAATGTAGGAATAATTAGTATTGCCTTGAAACTTAATAGAAGGTAGTAATTACTCTGTCATTTAAAGTTTCAAATTGAGGCAATATTTTAACAACGTTTTCTAGACATTTCATTTAATAGTTCTAATTTTCTTGATTATTTTGTTTTTTATATTAACTAATTTAAAACTAAAATTCTTACAGAAGGATTACATTGGTTGTTCCAAGTAACAATCAACTTTAATTTTCAAATGCATATAATGTTTATATTGATTTTCCTGGGTTATTACAATCAATATCAATTGTGGTCGCTTCATTATGAATGTTTATATTCAAATTAATTGGGAGATAGGGTTTATAAAAATGTTTATCAAATCCAATCTTAAATTGGTAGGATTTGTTTTAACTTGCTTGGTGACATTTCTAGTTTTGATCCAAATGTAGTTAATTAAAATCTTGTGAAATTAATTGGTCTATTCACATTAATTAAGACATACTTAAAATATTTTAAATTAAAAATAAATTTCATATATATGTAAAAGACAATTTTAAACAGTGGTTTTGTAATGCTAGCAAACATATTTCATAAGAAAACACAAATATTAATATATATTTTTTATAATCAATTCCAATTTATGTAATTAACTAGTAATTTTTGTACAGCATACATATAAATATCACAAAGAATCAAAAAAGGGTCCTTTTATATTAGTTATATTTTAGTTAACTTGGAGTAGATTTCCATTTTTCTTTTTAATCTATTCGGAATTTATTTAGGGAGCAGTAGGTGAAAGACTATGTAAACAAATTATCCAGTCCTATATGGCATCTCAGAGTTGTTCAGATGAAAGACAGTGTATGAATGAGTATTTAATCAGTACTCTAAAGCCATTTGTTTACTGCATCTTGCTTATGGTGTCTTTCCTTTATATTTGTGCTCTAGAATTCTAGAAATATGCCATAAGCAGGACTCCCCACCACTTTCTCTTTTCAGGAGGAAGAACTCTACCAAAATTAATACTTTTGACCCCATTCCATCCATCTCACTCACACTTCCTCTTTCTTACTACAATTCTGCATAAATCTTTTATGCTGTTGATTTTATAAAAGTATATTCTGTTCTTGTGGAATGAAAGGTTATATTTGTCTCACAAGGTCTGTGCTTGTGTTCAAAAACCAATAATTGTGTTCAGTATATAGTAAACCTACATACTTAACCATGTCCTCAAGCTTATGCTTCAGCAATAATAACGTTCATATTTTTATATCTGCTATCCTTATCTTCTGTTTGTTTTTTGATTGCTTCTGAATTTTGGTAGAAAACGTGGTCAATACTTATTTGTTCCCTCTCAAACTCCAAAATGATAGTAACATATAGAATTTTAGGACTTAATACGACTTCAAAAATATACTAAATCTCTTATTGAAACAACATTAATTTAATTAGAAGAGAAACAGATAAGTTAGCATAATTCTCTAGCATCTAATTTATATATTAAAGTTACCTGAAAATAGGAAATTGTATAAAATGACTTTTCCCTGTTATTACCATCTTATTTCTATTCTGTGTCATTCTGTTTTTTACAAATTATAGGGGATAGTGTCTGCTTTAAGGAAATGCCTAATTTTGTGGGAAACGCAAAAGCACTTAAAAACTATACCTCCTTCCAATATTAATAAAAGGAAAGGAGACTATTGGAAAGTATCAGAAATGAAATATGGAAATATGTAATAGCTGACTGAAGATAAGACATCTAACACTAATTTGATTTCTTCATCTAATCATCTTATATTGTTGAGGGATTATTATGTTTAGTAATATAAACTTTGAAAAAATCCAAATAACTTCGTTTTCCATATATATTTTTTAAAACAAAGCCTGTATATCCCTCAGTATATTACTATTTTATTTTATCTTTTTAAAGATTTTATTTATTTGACAGAGGGAAACACAGCCAGAGAGGTAATACAAGCAGGAGGAGTGAGAGAGGGAGAAGCAGGCTTCCCGCTGAGCAGGGAGCCCGATTGGGGCTCCATCCCTGGTCTCCAGGATCATGACCTGAGCTGAAGGTAGTCGCTTAACCAACTGAGCCACCCAGGCGCCCCAGTATATTACTATTTTAAAAATCCTCATTGAGGAAGAGCAGGATCTGCTGTCCACCAAGAGGAAAACCTTGAAGGAAATTTTTTCCATAGCCAGGATGCCAGGGTCCAGGAATCAGTGGGTGTAAACATAAACACTCAAAGTTATTCTCAGTAATCCTCTAGCAAATTTCTGCTTCCTGTTCTCACAATCTTATGCTCTGCTGGGTCTAGATGTCTTAGTTCCAAAAGGAGGTGTTCTTCCACTGGGGGACACAACCATGATTTTTCAAATTAGAAGTTAGAATTGCCACCTAGCCCTTCATTCATCTGAACCAATAGGCAAAGAAGGGAGTTGGTTTACCAGTGGGAGTGGTTGAGTCCAGCTTTCACTGGGATATAGGACTACTTGAGAATAGTGAATATAACCTAGACTCTGTCTGGACTACAGGTGATTCCTTAAGTTTTCTGCCTTAGTTCAGGCAGCTATAACAAAAAACCATATCCCCAGTGGCTTGAACAACCAACACTCATTTCTCACAGTTCTGGAATCAAAGATGCCCAAAATCAAGGTGATGACAGATTTGGTTCCTAGTGAGGACCCTCTTCCTGCCTGGAGCTTCATGGGGCACTTGAGTGGGCTCAGCCCTTAAGTGTCTGCCTTCAGCTCAGGTCATGGTCCCAGGGCCCTGTGATTGAGCCCCACATTAGACTCCCTGCTCAGTGGGAAGCCTGCTGCTTCTCCTCCCTCCCTCCCCCTGCTTGTGATCCCTCTTATGCTGTGTCTCTCTCTGTCAAATAAATACAATCTTAAAAAACAAAACAAAACAAAAAAAACCTTCATGTCTGCCTATGGCTTCGGTCATGATCCTGGGGTCCTGGGATCAAGTCCCACATTGGGCTACTTCTCAGTGGGGAGTCTGCTTCAGCTTCTCCCTACACACATCCCCCCATCATGCTCAGTCTCATTCAATATATAAATACATTATTTAAAAAAAAATTAAAAAAAAAGGACTTAGGGATTCAAATCATATAAATTTGGGAAAGGAGGGCACAAACATTCAGCCATCCCTTAGTATTACCATGTCCTGTGATTAGCATCAATATAAACCACAATAAGCTAAGAAGAACTGCTAATGACCCAGACTAATCAAGAATAAAGCCTTGAGGGGTGCTTGGCTGACTCAGTTCTTAAGCATCTGCCTTCAGGTCGGGTCATGATCCTGGAGACCCGGGATCTGGCCCCACATTGGGCTCCCTGCTCAGCGGGAAGCCTGCTTCTCCCTCTCTCACTCCCCCTGCTTGTATTCCCTCTCTAGCTGTGTTTCTCTCTGTCAAATAAATAAATAAAATCTTAGGGCGCCTGGGTGGCTCAGTGGGTTAAAGCCTCTGCCTTCAGCTCAGGTCATGATCTCAGGGTCCTGGGATCGAGGCCCACGTCGGGCTCTATGTTCAGCGGGGAGCCTGTTTCCTCCTCTCTCTGCCTGCTTCTCTCTGCTTACTTGTGATCTTTCTCTCTCTGTCAAATAAATAAATAAAACATTTAAAAATAAATAAATAAATTAATTAATTAAAAAAATCTTAGAATAAAGGCTTGAGTCATCCACTAGGTAGAGTGCTCACTGAGAACAAAGAGAATATAGAATGGGTAGTGGAAGAAGGAAGTTATATATAATAGGTGTAACCATGTGACTAATTGCAGAAAGGAAGGCTATAAATATTATGAGTATTTCTTTATTATGACTATGTGAAGTTATACATGTATATATAACAAATATCTGGGTTTTCTTCCCTCTGTTATCACTTTATCATATAACATGTGTTAACTTTTCATCAAGTTATAGGACATCAAAGAGAAGCGTGAACATCACCCAAGCACTTTGTACCTGCTGCTGGGGAAAGGGTCAGTGCATTTGTAAGCGAGACAGTATCATTTTAGGAAGAAATATGACCACATTATCTATGTGGAAATTAAGCATGGCATAAGGTGGTATATATGTTTGGCAACTTTGCAAGAGTAGATTATAATGATTAAATTGTCAACTTATTTAAGCTCCAGTGCCCTTCATTTGGTCCAATACCACTCTAGTTGTTGCTGTGAGGTATTTTTTGGATGTGACTAACATATCTTTTTTATTTCTTTTTCATTTAAATTAAATTAACATATAGTGTATTATTAGTTTCAGAGGTAGAGTTCAGTGATTCATCAGTCTTATATAACATCTAGTGCTCAT
>PITA01029185.1:0-18271 GCA_004023965.1 Spilogale gracilis | reverse complement strand
TGAAATAAGCCAAGAAGAGAAAGTCAAGTATCGCATGGTCTCACTTACTTGCGGTGCATGAGGGGCAAACTGGAGGACAGTGGCAGAAGAAAAGCAAATGGGAACTAGGATAATCTAGGGAGGGAAACGAAACAACAGAGACTTTGAACACAGAAACAAACTGAGGGACTTGGAGGGAGGGGGGTGGAGGGATGGGAGAGCCTGGTGGTGGGTACTGGGGACACCTAAAGCGTGGAGCACTGGGTGTGGGGAATGGGGAATGAATCTTGAAACACTGGGAAAAAAAATTTAGTAACAATAAAAAAAAAAGTCTTTTTATACTGTACTTTAAAGAAACCTCATTTTTGGGGTACCTGGGTGGCTCAGTTGGTTGGGCGACTGCCTTTGGCTCAGGTCATAATCCCGGAGACCCGGGATCGAGCCCCCGCCAAGCAGGGAAGCCTGCTTCTCCCTCTCTCACTCCCCCTTCTTATGTTCCCTCTCTGGCTGTGTTTCTCTCTGTCAAATAAATAAAAAATCCTGAAAGAAAGAAAGAAAGAAAGAAAGAAAGAAAGAAAGAAAGAAAGAAAGAAGGAAGGAAGGAAGGAAGGAAGGAAGGAAGGAAGGAAGGAAGGAAGGAAGGAAGGAAAGAAAGAAAGAAGGAAAGAAAGAAGAAAGAGAGAGAGAAACCTCATTTTTAATGTGTTTATTCAAGTAAATTATTGGAATAGTCAGTCCCTTCTGATTTATGTATAATGTGGGTATTACTTAGACAATTAAAAATTAAAATGAAAAATGATTCTCTCATTTCTGGTGGTTCTTAAAGCATATAAATCTCCCAATTCTAAAAAGTAAAATACCTTTATTTATATTCCTCTGTACAGTATATCTAAACTCTATGTTTTTTAGAAGTAGCTTTTAGTTTTTAAAATGTTTAATTTTTTATTTAAAAATAAATGTTTTGATTAGCCAGAATTTTTGTATCCCTTTCAAGTCTCCTTTTGAAGCCATATTCCAGTGTCATGTGGAAAATGTTACCAAAAAAAAAAAAAAAGTGATATCACTCCCTAGCTTTCAGAAGCCATGATTTATGCTAATACTGATAGGATGATTTTTATTTAGCATATTGGTGGCTCTAAGATACTTTTGTCATTTATTTTTTTACTTGTCATTTGTTAAAAATAAGCTTGGAAGTAACTGTAACCATAAAACAAGAAACAAATATGTTGTACTGGTAATAGCCTGGCAAGGGGTACAAGGCTCTATTGGCTCTCTGGTTATGAGAAAATGCAGTGGCAAATATTAAGGTCTCAGGTATAGATATCTGGTGGGTTTCAAAGAAAAAAAATAAATAAAATTCAATACAGCATATCTTTCCAAGGGAATGTTTAGTCACTGTATGTGACTATGTAAGTTACCCGATGGTCCATGTTTTGTGTTTTTTTTTAAGATTTTTTATTATTTATTTGACAGCGAGAAACACAGCGAGAGAGGGAACACAAGCAGGGGAGTGAGAGAGGGAGAAGTACACTTCCCACTGAGCAGGGAGCCTGATGTGGGACTCGATCCCGGGTCTCCGAGATCATGACCTGAGCTGAAGGCAGCCACTTAACCAACTGAGCCACCCAGGCGTCCCATGTTTTGTGTATTTTTAAGAGATAAAAAAATCTTTCAAAATTAAATAAAACATCAGATTTTAAGTCCTTACAATTAACATGTTAACTTGTGGAAAATCATTTATAATTTATACATATTATAAATTCATAAATTATACATGTTATGTTTCATTATTCCAGATCATGTACCATGCCATGATTGAGATCCCAAGGGGAAATTTGTTGGGTACTGACTAAGTTCCAGGCACTGTTGTGGGTACCAGGGGCACAGCGATAAACTAGACAAACACAACCCCTGCCCTCTTGGAGCTTACGTTCTGGTAGGGGACAGTCAATACACAGGGAAACTAATTTCAGATAGTGAAAATGCAATGCAGAAAAGTAAGTCAGAGTAAGAGGAAAGAGTGACAGTTATATTTGGCATTTGTGCCTGTGTCTTTCTTATGATCAAAGCGTCTTTCTCTTTTCCTTCATTTAGTGAAATTGGGGTAGGGCATATTTCATTATTTGGGACAGATGCCTTGTGTGATTTGTTAAAATAATTGTTTAGTTATATAATATTATAGTTAAGTTTACTATTATTAATATTATTAAGCACTATATTTTTTAAAGCTTTTTTTTTAAAAAAAGATTTATTTATTTGAGAGAGAGAAAAACAGAGAGTATGAGCAGGGGATGGGCAGAGGACAGCAAGAGAGACTCCACAGAGCACAGAGCCCACCCAGTATGGGGCACGATCCCATGACCCTGAGATCATGACGTGAGCCAAAAATTAGGAGCTGGCTGCTCAACCGATTGAGCCACCCAGGTGCCCTAAAGCTTTCTGATGAAGGAATGTGTTTCAATTTTTAGAAGAGAAACCAAAGTAATTCTTGAAAAGTTTTCCTAATAAAATTTCTAAATATTTGTAGTGATCATTAGAACATTTTGTATCATAAAAACAATTTTCATATTATTTTCATCATATTTTTATTCTGAGTTTATTCTTATTTCTGGTTATACCATCAATCATTATTAGATGTTTACTCTCTGTTGACATCAGTGTATAAGACTATGACATCTCTGAGGACAGAGACTGTCATTCATTTTGCTGGAATTCATCCCTAGAATCCAATATAATTGGAATGCAGAAGATGCTCAGCACATCCTTGTGAATTTGATTTGAATTGAATCATTCACCTAAACATTATCTCCTCTTTTTCTTTCACCCAATTTTCTGTTCCTCCTTCCAGCCCCCACCTTCCAGCATACCTACTTCAGCTCCATCTGCCTCTCCACTAGAACTTTTTGCTCTGCATTGTGGACCTTAATGGATTTCTGTCCTAGATCCCTTTTCAGTCTCTAGTCCTGAGTAAATCCTTGGCCTTTCTTGGATCTACTCTGGGACCAGAAATTGTTCCTAAAATTAATCATAAAACTGATGCAATTGCTTCTATTTTCTCTCATGCTGTGTGATTTCACCTGGGCCTTCCCCTGCTAATCAGAGTTCTATTTACTTGGTTTTGTTTGATTTTCTTTCTCATTCCTAGCAGAAGTTAATCCTAGTGGTTTTGCTCAAGGTCCAAACTCTTCTCCTCCCCCAAACTGTACAGAAGCCATTATTCGTTCTCTACTGTGAAGATTAAGGCTGTCCAAAGAAAACTCTATTTCCCATTGGTTTATTTAAAATTTTTATAATTTTATTCATCTTCTGTCCTTTCTTAGAAGAAGACATATTTGGTCTTAGGATGAAACTCAGACTTGTCACCTTGCCCTATAGGACTCTGCTTCCTCTCTCCCACCATCCATTTTTCTGCCAGGAATTTCTCCACGGTCCCCCTTACCCTCTCTTCCTTTGGCATACAAGTCTCCCTTCATTTCCACATATTAAGATTTTTCCTGCCTCTGGTCTTTGCATATGCTCTTCCCTTTGCCTTGAATACCATCCTTTATCCACCCTCCAAAATTACTCCCTGCCATAGATTTACATGCTCACCAGCTAATTTATCTCAAATTATAAATCACTTTACCATGAGAGGTCTTCTGTGACTCTTACCATTCTTGCTCATGGCCTCTCAGACTTTTTCTTCATAACATGAAGCATAGTTTGTAATTATACCTTCATTGTATGTTTATTTAATATTTATCTCACAGTACTATCAGTTTCATGAGGCGAGGGACCATGACTATTTATTTACTACCATATACTCAGTTCAGCACCTGTCATGCAGTGGGTATCCCAGAGATAGATGATGAATGAATTGTATCTTTTTCTGTTTTTCTGGTTCCTCAGGGATGGTATAGCCTCATATTCATCTCATTTGAACTGCCCTTTGGTTTCTGCTGCCACCTTCCCATTTCTAAATTTTGCTCAGTTCTCCTTTGTTTCATTATATTAACTGTCTTCTTTTTCTTCCCCTTCAGACTTGTAAACTATACGAATTATACTGTGGTCTCTTAAATATTAGTTTGGGATGAATCTAAATAGTACCATCTGTAAACAATTCATCTTTAGGTCCAGAGAATAATATTAGGAATATAATGGACACACGTAAGTTCTTAAAAGGGGGAAAGGGTTTTTATTCATGAAGTAGGACTATTTTTTTGTTCATTTAACAGATATTTTTAAAAATGCCACCATGTTCCAGGCAGCCCTGGGATATGTTGGTTCAGAGGAAATGCAGCATTTCTACTGTTCTGGAGTTTATATTCTAGTGGGGAAGCCAGGCAATGAACCACTGTACAGCCAGACAAGAGTTGTAGGTTACATTATGTTCACTGAAACAAACAAGGAGTTGAGAGAGTTAGGGGTAGAGGCTACTGTAGAGAGGGTTATTGGGGAAGGATTCTGTTAGCAAAAGGATGAGAAATGAGGAACTAGGGGCATAGCACTCAGCTGGTGGAATGTAATTTTTAAAGACCTGAATTTTCTGAGAAATTTGAACTTAGATGTTCTCTCTCTCTTTCTCTCTCCCACACACATATACACACAAAGGTAAATATGTGAGGCAGTGGGTATATTAATTAACTCAATGGGGGAATCCTTTCATAATGTATATGTATTGCAAATCATCATGTTGCATACTTTAATTATAATTTATTTGTCAATTATGCCTTAATAAAACTAGAAATAAAAGAATTTAAAATCTTGGAGGGAAGAAAGGTCTTGGTATATTAAAGGACATATGGCCTCCCTGACTTGATCCTGATGAGGAAGAGTGGTAGGGAGAGCCCCCTATTCCTTACATTCCATTGTGAGGAATTTAGATGTTATCCTCTGAGTAGTGGGAAACCATCAACTGGTTTTCAGGAGGGAAATTATGTGGTCTGGTCTGTGTTTTTAAGAATTACTATGGCTACTGTTAGGGAATGATTTGGAAAACAGCTGGAGTGGAAACAGGGGGAGAGCTGGAGAGAAGTGTAGGCAATAGACAATGATGACTGGGGTTGTGGCCATAGAGATAGAATTAGAGAGTTCTCGGGCATATATTAGAGGCTAGCATACATGGTGATGGATTGCATGTAAATGGTGAGATGAGCAAGGAAGCAGGGAGGACTTCTGGATTGTTGATTTTAGTAATGAGGTGGACGGGGGAAGTCTGTGGGACGAACAGTGTGTGTGTGTGTGTGTGTGTGTGTGTGTGTGTGTGTGTGTGTGTGTTTTGTGCACACGTGCACCTGTGGGTTAAGTGGGGGAACAGAATAAAAGATCTGTTTGCATCTAGACCACTTGAGAGGTTATATGAGCACCCATTTTTGGATGTTAGGGGATCTGAGCTCAGAGGAAAAGCCAGAGCTACAGAGAGTCAGGAGACAGCAGCCTCTGTATGGTATTTAAAGCTGAATGGGCTCAATTATGTGGAAAGAGAAAAGAGAAGGGGGGCCTCATCTAAACCTTGAGGACTTCCAGCATCTAGAGGTCAGGAAGAAGGGCAAGAACCAACATCGGAAATTGAGGAGAAGCAGCCAAAGAATGAGTAACAGGAAAACTGTGAGAAAGTAGCCACGTGGAAGCCAAGAGACGGGAGGGTTTCCAGGGAAGGCACTGTCATGTGCTACTGAGATGGAGCAAAATGAGGGCAGAGGTGGGAGCTGATATACTGCTGAGCTCTTACAGGTTTTTTAGCATTTCTTCTTTTATATGTTTCATGTGAATGAAGTATTCCTAACTGTTAATGGAAATAAAATTTTATGTGTTTTGCTAATCCCCTTTTTTTAAGTTAATAGAAATAGCAAATTTAAGCACTGTATTAAACAAATCAGTACTTTCTCCTCCTCATCTTGTTATTTCTTCGGACAGACATGGTGTCAGCCCTATTCCTAATTAGAACAATACCAAACTTCTTGTTTTAGGTCTGGACTCTTCGTAATCTGGCATAATTGTTCCTTCATTTCCCACTCATTTTTATTTTGAACCTTAGCTCCATTAGCCAGTTTCTTTACTTATGTTCCAGGTACTGTGGAAGGCAGTGGAAAATGGATGGTGAGCAGAATAGAAATGGTCTCTACCATCATGAAGCCTATGTTGTCAATTGGAATTGGAATAATTATGCAGATATTCAGTTACAAAATGAGGTAAATACTATGCGGGCAAGAAGTGATAGAGGCTCAGTCTTGGGAAGTAACAATAGAGATCAAGGAGCAGATTGATATGATAAATTTTTCAGGAGATAAAATCAACAAAATCTGGTAACTGGAGATCAGGGTTGAGTGTAAAAGAGAGGTATTGGGAAGGACTCCTGGATCACTTGTCACAGTTGACCAATGAGCCATTCATTGAAAAGTCATCTTTGGAAGAGAACAGAACTTGAGGAAGATGGACGATGAGTTTGGTTCGGTCCATATTGAATTTGAGTGCTTATCTCATGTCTGCTTTTCCTGCAGGAAGCCTTCCCTGAATATTCTACCCTAATTATTCTAACACCTATAGAGTAAATAATGTTAGCAAGTTCATATGCTTTAAGCTAATACTGATAACTTAGAAAGAACTTCAGTACTTCCAGTACTTCCCATTGGCACTTCATGTTACACTGTCTAATTCTCTAATTGCTATATGTGCCTTCTAAGTTAGAACATAAAACCCACGTGGGCACAAAATATGTGATCACTCTTTTTATTTATACAACTGATAACCCTTGGAAGTGCATGATGTTATGTAGTAATGCATATTTGGATTCCCAGTGTCACTAGGTGATTTTCTTGATGTACAACCTAATTGCTTATGGGTTAATTAATAATCTACAAAGATTTGTTAGATAACAGGTAGCTTCCAGGGCAATAGGAATGAGTGAGTTTTTTGACAGAAAGTGAATTATACACTCTGACATACTAGTGGAATATGTTCCCTATCTGAAACTACTTTCTAATTGAAGTTGTGAAGCCCCTCCTACTTACTGTGTTGAAGAGTATTTAACTGAACTGTAAGTAAAACACAAGGACAGTCAATGCTCAGGAGTTTTCCCATTCCAAAATTTGCTTTTTGTGAGCTTTTTTCTTTAATATGTTATAAAACATCATCTAAATTTGTGTCTGTAACAGAATTTGATAGTGCTCTTCATACTTGAAATTGGCCTCAGAGATTTCAGACTTGGAAAATTAGGATTTTATTTTCCCAGCTGTTTAAATGTAATATATTTGAAGACAGAGGCACTGTCCTGTAAGTTTATAGCCTAAATAAATCTATTTTAAAGGTGTGCTGGTCCAAGGCCAGGTGGCATAATGGGATGACATATGAGCTATTCACATTTGAAGACCTGGCACTAAATTCATTTCAGGATGCCAGGAAAATGACTTTAGAGGTGTCAATTTGCTGGACTCCTTGGTGGGCATCTGAGAACATCACAGAACCTTTGTAAATTCTAACATAATATATCCTCTGTAAATTATATTGCCACGTTAGTTGCCTAAGGTACAAAAGGGCAATTTGAATGACTTCAGTAGGCATTCCAAAATCTTGTTTTAATAAGTAATGAGACATACAAGCCTGTCTAAAAGAAGACTGGCCTAATCTAAAGGTTGTATGTGGGACTGGGAATTGAAACTTAAGCTTTTCTGTTCCTCCAATGTTTATCTGGCTCATCAATTATTTAGCAAATATTTACTTAAACCCCCTGTTCTGAGCTTTTATCATTTTAGACATGGATTTTATAGCAAGACCAGTTACCTTTCTTTTCCCTGGCTTCGGGTCTCCTACAAATGCCAATAATAATATTTCAAAGAAGGGTTGTAAAAAACTTTGTAGTACTAAAAAAAAATGCCACAATAACTCTGTCTTGAATACTTATAGAATTATCTCTCAATAATCCCAAGGTGTTTAATTGGACTGCTTATCTGAAGATCTTTTACTTCTTTTCATTTGCATTTGCCAAGAATGTCTAATAATTATACTCAGTTTCCATTTGAGTACCTTTTTGAATTACTTAGGCCATCATCATTAATTCATATTCAATATGTGAATCTAAGTAACTAACACATTGTGTGCTAGCCAGAAGCATCACTTAATTTGAGAAAGCATAAAACACTCAAAGGTACAGTCAGACTTTGATTTTTATTGTAAAAATATATTTCAATAATTCTCAGACTTACTCTCTATTAATTTGACCTGTTTGGCTCATTTCCTTTTGCATGATGCATCAGCTCTTTGCATAAAATGGTCTAGTTAATGATCTGTTTAGAGGAGGCTCTACCCAGGAAAGCAGTGATGGTGGACCATGACAGCAGAGGAAGGGTGGTCCTGACAAAAGTATGTCCTCTTTCTCAACCCAAAAGGGGGTTTCAGTCTGAAACTAAGCTGCACATGGATCTCTGGCATTTCTGAGGAGTTGGTCCAGGTTGGTAGCATTCCAGGCTGCTTCCAGCATCTCTTCTTTCCGCAGATCCTACCATCAGCTGGGGGCATCCTCCATGGAGGGCAAGATGCCAGAAGATAGGCAAATGGTTTTTTTATTCAGCTTCTCTGAACCTCCGTTTCTTTTTCTTTACCTCCCAGTGTTAGGATTGCAGGATCCTTCTCTCAGTGAGCGTCTGTGATGCAATGCTCTACCCATAACAGTCCTAGTTCTAAGTTATAGCCTGTGGCCCTGCTAATTGCTTGGGCAGAGCCCTTTGATGGCTCATGAAGTCCGTTCATAAATGTGAGGAGAACTAGGGAGAAATTGTACTTGCTTAACTGAAGAGGTGGTTTCAGGAAAAAATAGACTTCAATCATTATCTCCTGGGGTTAAAAATTCATGTATTTTCAAAATCTTCATTGAGTATCTACTAGAGCCTGGGTGTATAGTCATGAAGGAAATAGACAAAGACTTTTTTTTTTTCTTAAAGATTTTATTTATTTGACAGAGAGAAACACAGCCAGAGAGGGAACACAAGCAGGGGGAGTGAGAGAGGGAGAAGCAGGCATCCCGCTGAGCAGGAAGCCCAATGTGGGACTCGATTCTGGGTCTCCGGGATCATGACCTGAGCCGAAGGCAGTCGCTCAACCAACTGAGCCACCCAGGCGCCCCATAGACAAAGACTTTGCCCAATAAAACATCCATCCTGGTGAAGAAGACAATACACAACCAAAAAAACTTTGCAAATTTTGTTATGTAATCTGAAGACAATAAGAGTAGTGTGATAAAGGGTAACTGGCAGGGGGAGGAGTCTGAAGGGAGACTATAAACATAAAAAGGATCCAGATGTATGAAGGTGCCTGTGGTGGTGTTGGAAGTGAAAGAGAGCAGGAGACATCCAGAAAGTGGGAACAAGAAATGCAAAGGACTCAAAGGAAGTAGGAAAGAAGATCAAGGTGACTGGGGAGAATGACAAGATATGGGGTTGATAAAGCCAACAGGGGCCAGATCACAGAGGAGGCCTTGTTCAAAGTTTAGACTTTATTAAGAATGACCATTCTTGGAATAGGACATTTTTAAAAATAAACCTGTGATCTCTTAGACCAAAATGAAAGGTGGCAGTCCTAACCTTGAAGAGGCAACCTGCATTCATAAACTGGAATAATTGTGAGAAATCTGGAGCATGTTGAAAAAGCACTTTATTGTGTTCAGAGGCCTGAGACCACTAAGTTCTCAGGCATTTATCACTTGAGAGTGGAGGAGTAGAAAAGTTTAAAAGGCTGTAGCAATAACATCTGAAAAAATGAATAATTTAAAGTGAATGAACTTATGAATAATAAATCATAAAAAAGACTCCTCACTTGTGATTAGAGATTCATAATTTTCATTTTACAACAAAATATAATTGGCTGCCATGCATTTCTGACTTACTTCATCTAAGTACAATTAGGCCGAACACATTAGTGCCTTGATGTGCAGACTTATGACTGGCTTCTTGTGTCAAAACTATTAAATTTTAATGTATTCAGCTTAAACATAAGTGGTCACAGATGATTCATAACCCTGCTCCCTGCTTTTGGTGAAAATGATCGTCAGCAAGAGAGAGAATTGTCCCCGATGGCCACACTAATCTTCATAGTTGATTTCCTAAACATTTTTGTGTCTGTAGGAGACTAGGAATAAACATATGCTAATGGGTAAAGCACAATGATAATTGCTCTAAAACCGCAAGATATTTAATGATGATAAAGTAGAACTCTGTAACTCTTGACATACTCTTTTTTAATTCCTGATGTCAGGAGACTATAAGGGGTATAAGCTGCTCCTTAAGAATGGAGCTAGTGAACCATGAGGTTTGTTTTTTTTTTTCTTTAAGAAATAAATGCCAAGAGTTGCCCACAGTTTTATGACCTCATCATTTAGTTATTGGGTGTAGAAGCAGGATGAGTGAGCAGGCTTGCCCTACTGCAGCTTTATACAGCAGCTTAACCCAATAAAAACAGGACTGCGGCCTGTGCATTTGAGGCTTCTAGTCTGATAATTATCTGAATGCTTACCTGACCCAGCCACTATATACGTAGTGAGAGATCTCAGCCCACTATGCTGCTAGCTGAGTTTACTTACCTTGTGCAACCTGTATAGATGCATATGATCCAAACCTATCCCTCTAGAGTTTGAAGTCCTGATTGCCTTTACAGTAAGCTCCCAGTTATCTGTCATGGCTCATGAGTCCCTTTCTGATCTGACTTCTGTGTGTCCAGCCCCTTCCCTTGCACTTTCCACTAGCAATGTATGCAGCTACCATTCTGACCTATCTGCAGCTCGCAGGAAGAAGCATGTTTTCTCCTGTCCTGTGTCTCCCTCATCCACAGGCCTGTAGCTCCTCTACTTAGGATTCCCATCTTGCCTGTTCAGCCAGCTGACTTCTGTAGTCTTTTGCAACTCGGATATTGTCTGAGACCATTCTTGCCTCACCCCACACTCCCGGTGCCCCTGTCTGCCTGGATCATGGCTTCATCCCTGTTTGTGCCTGCATACCCTAGATGGGATTGCATTGTATTAAAATAGTATGCCCTACCCCAACCCTGCTGGGGGCTCCTTGAGGACAGAGGTTTTCTCTGTGCTCTTGGTACTCCTGGGTGTTATTAGCACAGAATCTGCACACAGTAGGCTTTCTGGGTTAGATGGATTGGTATCTATACTATGTCCCTTTCCTGGCCCTGAAATGATAGAGAACAGCTGGCTCCTCTCCAAACCAGTCTAGATAGCATATTAGATTATTCTTGGTAATAACAAGATAAGCAAACTTCAGTCACCTCATAACATTACAAACAATTTGCTTCCCTTTATAAGTGAAGACATTTTTACAATCCCTTAACTTAATGAAGGAACATGGTCCACACTTGCTGTGCCCTGTGAAATCTGCATGAGACTCATTCATGAGCTATTATGAGATTAGCCCCACCTGGGTGTAGGCTTTGGTTCAGGTGCCCTGATTATTGCTTTGATCAAAGCAAGGTCAAAAAAAGAGTGCTGCTGCTTGCTTCCCTTCCCTGGTCCCTGTCACTTCAGTCGACGGCTGCACCACTGAACGGCATGTCTCATTACAGAAACACAATAGCGCTTTAGGACTGGAGGATAAATCTAAGAGTCTCCATTCTAATACTCTAGGCTATTCTGTGTCTGAGATGACCCCCAGAAAGATAGATGTTTATTCTTAAGCATCTCCAGGGATAGAGGCTTCCACAGCCCTCTCAATTATGTATTCCATTATCTCACCAGCCTTCTCATCAGGAAGATTTTTCTCCCTTAATGTCTAACTTTAATCCCTCCTGTTGCAATTTAAACTCATTTCCTTTCATCTTGGCTTCGGTGGAAATAAAAAAATGAAAAACTCAGCAGCACCCACCTATCCTATTTTTAAATGAAGATGCTGAACTTCCTCCAAGCAGCTTTCTCTTTGTAGTGTTAAATGGACCCAGTTCTCCCATTTTCTCCTTTTGCCATTTCTTGGGAACTCTTCCTTTTAAGAACCTTAATTGCTTTTACTGCAGCAGATCAGGGACCATGCATTTCAGTTCTGTCATCTCTCATTTAATCCTGCAGTTACCGTTCAATCTGGCAATCTGTATAACTTTAGTAAGCCACATAACACACTGAAAAAGAATTGGGCACTGTTGTCAAGCGCTTTAGAGTTGTAGGGTTCTTCCTCTTTCTGAGTCATCTACCGTTGTCCAGTACCCTCCCTGCCCTTATTTCCAAAGCAAAATGCTTCTGTCTACTTCTTGCTTCTTCATACAGAAGTGTCATGCAGCCACAACTATAGTGTTTCTGGGTCCTAGGTCTACTCACTACCCTGCCAGGTAGCTCTGGGGATGGAGGGAGAAGGAAAAGGAACAGTATTCTCTTTTCCTCTTGCCTTTCCCAGATCTTAGTGGCTGTGGCCAGTAGAGTTGGCAGAAGCTACAAATTGCCAGCTCATGGAACACCGATCTTTTTGGGAATCGGAGATAAGGATTTGGGAATAATATGAAAAGGAAGATGAACTAGAAAATAAAAATACAACTGTGTTCACCCCCTTAAAAATAGGAGTTTCTCAGGGCTGCCTGCCTGGCTCATTCAGAAGAGCTTGGAACTCTTGATCTTGGGGTCGTGAATTCAAGCCCCACATGGGGTGTAGAGATGACTTAAATAAAACTAAAAAAATAGAAACTTCTCCCTAAAAATTAGAAAGAAGATGATAGGTGTGAATGTGGATTTAGTTGAATTAAACAGTAAGAGAGAAAAGGAAGCACAGCAGGAAGAAAACACAGATGTGATCAAGTATGAAGAAGAAAAAAATGCTTTAATTTGTGATCCTCAGACAGGAAAATATCATGATAGGATTCCTAAACAAAATTAAAAAAAACAGCAAGCATAAAATTCCAGAATAAGAACAATGACTCAAATTTGTAAAATGAACATGACAGGATTTTCTGTTGATGGCTGTGTAATGTATGCTATTAATCCAATAACTCTGCATAGACATGTTAATAGCAACTGCCTATACTTTGTGGGGAAATATCAATTATTATTAATTATTATTAATATTAATTATTGTTAAATTTATTAAATATTATTATTAGTTTGATCCCTTAATAATTCAACATGGTGTGACCCTTCATGACTGTAAATGGAATTGCCACTGAAATGAGTGTAACTTCAGAGTAACATCAAAGTTAGAAATATCAGTATCATTATGTTCTCTTCTATGCATTGAAGATTTTATTCATGATACTCTGTCTTCTGTATAGCAGTGCCATACAAGGCATTTTAAGGAACTTCTAGTTAGCCCTTAAATTACCCTTGAAAATCAAAGGAAGAAATTGATATACATGGCAAGCGGACTGAATATTAAGTCTCTGTAGTTGCAATAGAGGATAACAAACATTAGCAAGCACATTTGGAGGATTTCTTAAGGAGGGCATTTCTTGTTAAATGTGCATTTTTGTTACCTAGGTCTATTTAAAATTCACTGTAACTGATCAAAAGGAAATGAAATATGTATTTTTCTTGCTTCTACAGAAAAGTACTATTTGACTAAAGTTTCATTCTGCAGACAGACAGAATGGCATCTTTCCCCTAAATTAAATTAATTGCTTCTGCTAAATCAAGTGCATTCCCCATTGTATGGCACAACCCTTAAGCCTCAACTAAACTTGAAACGTCTAAGATACAAAAACTTAAAAAGCCTAATATCTTAGAAACTTAGTGATGGGAACCCTAGAAATGAGGAGACATTCTTAATATTTTTTATACAACCAAAAATATGCCATGTGATGACATAGTTAGTGCAATGGAAAGCATGAATACAGTGTAATTATTATTATTATTAAGGAGTGTATTTTTTTGACTTCCTTACCTACCTAAAGCCTAGGCAACTGCACTGGGTCTTATGAGTGTAAATCAGAAATTGTGTCAAAATGGAACTCCTGATGTGTTGTGTATCATCTCGAATATCAAAATGGCAACTTCAGATCAATAATTAATAATTTACAAAATAGTATATAGGTTCTTGCATAGATTTCAGCGTCCAGATTTTAAAACATCTATACATTTCACTTCAACTTTAAACCAGGGCAGACCACTGAAACCTGAGATCTAAAAATGGGCTTATTAGGATCAGTAATTACTGTTTCATTTTAATTCATTCTCACCTTATGGCTATCATCCTTTTAAAAGACTGCTTTTAGAAGAATTTACAATCCCTACAAACACAGGAGGTAAAGTCTATGCAGAAAAAATCATTCTGTTTGAGCCACTTCTGACATCATTCTGATCTGAAGTCAAAACATTGATTAGGAAATTGAATTTTAATAACTTTTTTTACGGCCCACTTTACAACTACTCTCTATCTTAGAAAGGAGACAGTGTAGTGTTTTTGCTGCCAAAGAAATGGTGTGTATTTTTGGCTTCTTATCTGGCACTTTAAAAGCAGCTTTTTATTTTAGTCTAGTGTAAAATTGATTCTCATGTGAGTAACTCAATCCTCTATGCCTATTGAGTTGCAAGTACGGGTCAGTTTAGCTGCACTGCATACTGTAAATGATGGTGAAGGGAAGGAATGTCTGAGTAGGAGTGCAATATAATATCTGTGCCAATCTACATTCAGTGCTAAAGTATGAGATGAGTCATGAGATGTGAAGTGAGAGCTTCTTTGAACAGTGTTTACGGTGGGCCTTATTGCATGACTGGAGTATTTGAGAAGGAAGCTAAGTTAAAACTTCAGGTCTCAGTATGTTTCTGCCAATAAGACCAAGTATTTACCGGAACTTAAGCTTTATTCATTTTAGCTTTGAAAGATTTTTTAAAAATTTTGCCTGGAATTCCATCAATTTTAAAAAATATATTTCATTATACTATTGTGTCTTGCTTTAAAGATAAGGATTGTCTTCTTTTAGCTGTCTCCTCTTTTGTTTAACTGGCAAATGAGGAAGAGGGAGAGACAGAAAAAGGGGTGGGGGGGAGAGAAATTTTTTTATTTGCATTTTGGTTTTTTTTATTTATTTTTATTTTTTTTTATTTGCATTTTGGTTACATTATAGTGTAACTTATTTGCTATGGATCTATTCTTACACTATCCACTCTATGCTCCTCTCTCACCATATTTGTAACTCTCACCTATAACACCTGCATTTTAATTTTGGAAGGCATTTTAATACAAGGCAAGCAACATATAATTAGTTGGAGGTGATGTGTTGTGTTTTTGGAGCATGATATATTGAGGCAGGCCGATATGGATTTGTATTCTAGTCTAACACTTGCCATGTGATTTTTCCCTTTCTTTCTTATTGAATTATAATTGACAAACAATATTATATTAGCTTCAGATGTACAAGAGAGTGATTCAAGTCCCACATTGGGCTCCCTGCTCAGCAGGGGGTCTTCTTCTCCCTCTGACCTCTCCCCTCTCATGCTATCTCTCTCTCAAATAAATAAAAAATAACTAAAAAAAATCTTTAAAAAAGAGAGTGATTCAATTTTTTTATATATTACAAAATCCTCATCATGATAGATCATCTGTCCCCATAGAAAGTTATCATAATATTACTGACTGTATTTCTTATGCTGTATATTACATCCCAGTGACTTAGTTTTTAGTTTTAATTTTTTTTAAGATTTGTTTATTCATTTGAGAAAGCACGTGAGCAGGAGGGAGAGGGAGAGAGAATCTGAAGCAGACTCCACATTGAGCACAGAGTCAGATGCGGAGCTTGATCCACAATGGAGAGATCATGACCTGAGCTGAAACCAAGAGTAGGACACTTAACTGACTGAGCTAATCAGGTGCCCCAATTGACTTATTTTATAACTGAAATTTTGTACCTCTTAATCCCCTTCACTTATTTCCCCTCTCTTTCCTTCCTCCTCCTCTCTGGCAAGCAATAGTTTGCTATAAGCCTGTTTCTGTTTTGTTTTGTTTCTTTATATATTTTTTTCAGACTGGCCTTATGATTTTTGAGCAAGTAGTTTAACCCTTCTGAGTCTCTGTCTCCTCAACTGATGCAATAATAAAATTGTGAAGACTAATTGCAATAAAGCAAGGAACATAGCACAGGAACTGCCCAATAGGAAACACTCAATTTATGTTGATTTTTTGTTTTATTATGATTATTATGATGGAAAATCATTTATTCCTTTTGCGTCAGATGTTCTAAAACTGCCATGGAAGATTGCGTGAAGAAATTCTTGGCTGTTACTTTAAAGCTGATCAATTTCTTCTGGAAAAGAGGTGAAAATGTAATGTATGCTCATTCTATGATGAGAATAACAATCTCACAAGTATTTCTGTGTTGCCTTACCAGGCATTTGAGATTGAAAGCAGATCCAGCCTGTTTCTCCAAAAACTGAACTTATTGCTGGGAGATAATCTCTTTTATGAGGTAAACAATGATGTGTACTAATTTTTTTTGAACCAATGCTTCAGACTCTCTGGCTGTGAAACTGCTGTATAGATATAACATCTGAAGGAAATATTTGCAGAGTGTGATGGGTAAGGCTATGTGGGCAAGTGGAAGTAGCTTAAAGGTTAGTATTGGATGAACCAAATTAAATCCAGATTCTACCTAGTCATTGTAGATCATTTGCACCAGTGCCATTTCTAAAATGATGCTTATAATGCCTAATTCACAAGGGTACTGAAATATCAAAAAAAGAAAACATTCATACAGTAGCTGAACCTTGTGTCTGTCTCAATGTCGATGCTCAGTAAATCCTCTTGTCCTCTGTCCCACCTGTATTTGAGATAGTTCAACATGGAACTACTGGCTTGCCCTGCTTTTTAAGCCCTCTGACTTTGAGCCTTCATGTCTGACCCATTACTGTGTTTGCCTACATGGTATGAGGACACCTGGTCCTATCACAGAAGTTTCCTGGTAGAATTTCAGGAAAATATGACTTAAAGAGAAATAAAGTAGTACCTTTTTACTGGCTAAAATGTTAGGGAGCTGGCAGGAAATGCATCAGTGCTAACTAATGACTTCTTCCTTACTGGTCTTACACTCAATGGAAGGATGTTATTTAACACTTTATTTTCTTCTGTTCTTTCTCTTGATCCCCTTTTTTGTTTTTCTCATGACATATGAAGATAACAGAGATTATTTTAAGTTCTATATTTAGTTCAAAGCTCCCAGGTTGTGAGTATTCTCTTGCCATTGAAAGAGAAAGACCACACATGTCATCACTTAAGTTTAACAGCCTGTCATCAGGGCTGACATGGAGAGTTGCATAGCAGTCAGTATCCATGTAGGGACAAAAGCAGAGCCCAGATCAATACAAAACATTAAGGCTATCAGTTCCCCAGATGAGGTATCTTTTTTACTTATGAAAGTACAAACTATAGCTATAAATAAATCAGAGCACTTCCTAGACAGCAGCTACAGAGTATTTGTTTATACATGTACAAGGTGGGAAGTGGAAGGAACTGTGTCCCAGGATCTGATTTGGATCACTTATTTATTGTTGGAAAAAAGCACAGGGAGTGTGGTCTGCAGATAACATCTGGACCAGTTTTATCTCCAAGTGTCTGTTTAGGTTTGTTTCCTTTAGACATAGATTCTATTGATTTCTGCCTTATGGGTCACAGATTCCACTTTATGTTTCACACATTCACATATATATAGACACAATTTTGATAAATACTAAGGAGAAAGCTTGGTTCTTATTTTTTATTTTTTTATTAACATATAATGTATTATTTGCTTCAGGGGTACAGGTCTGTGAATCATCAGTCTTACACAGTTCACAGCATTCACCATAGCACATACCCTCCCCAATGTCCATAACCCAGCCACCCTATACCTACCCATCCCTATCCCCCCAGCAACCCTGTTTGTTTCCTGAGATTAAGAGTCTCTTATGGTTTGTCTCCCTCCCCAGTCCCATCTTGTTTCATTTTTTCCCTCCCTACCCCCATGACCCATGCCCTGCCTCTCAAATTCCTCATGTCAGAGAAATCATAGATAATTGTCTTCCTCTGATTGACTTATTTTCCTCAGCATAATACCCTCCAGTTCCATCCATGTCATAGCAAATGGTAGGATTACGTTCTTTTTGATAGGTGCATAGTATTCCATTGTATACATATACCACATCTTCTTTATCCTTTCATCTGTTGATGGACATTTAGGTTCTTTCCATAGTTTGGCTGTTGTGGACATCGCTGCTTAAGCATTGGGGTGCATGTGTCCCTTTGGATCACTACATTTGTATCTTTAGGGTAAATACCCTGTGGTGCAATTACTGGGTTGTAGGGTAGCTCTATTTTCAACTTTTTGAGGAATCTCCATACTGTTTTCCGGGTGGCTGCACCAGCTTACATTCCCACCA